>NIJG01000003.1:461348-541030 GCA_002201625.1 Euglossa dilemma
CGACTCCTCCAAACGTCAAAGTTCGTTAAGCCTATCAACCTCTTCCAAATTCCTCGACACCCCCGAAAGAGACTCTTTGATTCGTTATAATATTCAAAATCGACTCGAGACCTTCCACCCTCGATCCAGATTGTAGAAACACTCGAATGCTGATCTCTAGAAACGTTATTACTCCAAACCACCGGTACGACTAATTTTAACACTTCAAAAATTACCATTACAAACCACCGGTATGACTAATTTTAACACTCCAAAAATTACCATTAGAAACCACCGGTATGATTAATTTTAATACTCCAAAAATTACCATTACAAACCACCGGTATGACTAATTTTAAACTACGCTTCTCATCCCATCGATGATGCGGTACCATGGAAACTTTGGACACGGAAAGGGAAGCTGCGCAAAGGTACATTTCCGTGAGGCCAAAAAGAAAGATTGGAGAGTAGGTACACAGGTACCGTTTGACCATTGGAACAGCGTTGCCGATTTGCGGGCCGGGACAAAGGGATCGCGTGTATCGCGGCTGGCCGAATAAATCGGCGGGTTAGGGTGGGCGGACAGGAAATTAAAACCCTCAATTAGCGCAACCTTGTAACCTTGTCAGCGAGTTCCTGCCGCCGAGAATCGATACGGCCCCTATAGATGCGCGAGTAGCGCGTTCGCCTTGTCAGATCCCGTTAGCGGTGTCCGGGGGTGGCTGAAGGGTGGCAGAAGGGCGGCAGAAGGGTAGCAGAGGGAGGGAGGGGCGAGGGAATCGACTTTTCGATTTAACCGCGTTGCATCGCTATCTTCCAATCGTTTCAGGAAGACAATTATTTAACGGGCCGGCGGTCGGAGAAAAATGTCTGCAGCCTCCGTTCCTCGGCCGATCGATCGACAAACTGAAACGTCGATCGGCGATTTAACGAGCCCCGGGCTGGTCGCCGGGACAATTAAGAGAAAGGGATTCTTGTTTCCACCCGTTTTCTTATTGGTCCAGCTCGGTTTCTTTATCGTCCCTGCCACGGTATTCCCGATATCGGGTATTACTGAAAATCCCGTCCCCCTCTGGTCTAGGTCGCGCTTTTGTACGTGGAATTAATTTTAGTCCTCGACAGTGACGAATATGACTAATGCGAGCCCGATGCAAATGCGCCGAAAGCACCCGAGGGGTAAATAAATTATCACGTGGCTCAGGTATCGGCAACCCAAGCACTGACGACTTAATTTGTTCTCCTTCAGTGACAGGTCCGCGAAACGTGCCTGAGGTGAGTTTGCGCAGGCTCAATTGTCCTTCTTCGAACTTTCATCGCGTCCAATTTGTAAGATTTTTGGTTACTTTTATACCGATGTGAGTTTTGATCGGAAATTTCATTCTTGCGAACTCGAATTGTGAATCAGGAATTACCTAGATGGGTTATATCGACGACTTAATTCGTTTTCCTCCAGTTACAAGGCCGAAACGAGCCTGAAGAGAGTTTATGCAGGACTAATTGTCCTTCTTCGAACTTTCATCACGACCAATTCGTAAGATTTTTGGTTACTTCGATACAGACGTGAGTTTCGATTGGAAATTTCACTTTTGCGAACTCAGATCGTGAATCAGGAATTGCCTAGGTGGGTTATATCGACCGAAGTCTCGGTATATATTATATCGATACTAGGAAAACTAAATCCTTCTTCGAACTTTCATCGCGTCCAATTTGTAAGATTTTTGGTTACTTTTATACCCATGTGAGTTTTGATCGGAAATTTCATTCTTGCGAACTCGAATTGTGAATCAGGAATTACCTAGATGGGTTATATCGACGACTTAATTCGTTTTCCTCCAGTTACAAGGCCGAAACGAGCCTGAAGAGAGTTTATGCAGGACTAATTGTCCTTCTTCGAACTTTCATCACGACCAATTCGTAAGATTTTTGGTTACTTCGATACAGACGTGAGTTTCGATTGGAAATTTCACTTTTGCGAACTCAGATCGTGAATCAGAAATTGCCTAGGTGGGTTATATCGACGACTTAATTTGTTTTCCTCCAGTGACAGGTCCGAAACGAGCCTGAAGAGAGTTTGCGCAGGAGTAATTGTCCTTCTTCGAACTTTCATCGCGACCAATTCGTAAGATTTTTGGTTACTTCGATACAGACGTGAGTTTCGATTGGAAATTTCACTTTTGCGAACTCAGATCGTGAATCAGGAATTGCCTAGGTGGGTTATATCGACCGAAGTCTCGGTATATATTATATCGATACTAGGAAAACTAAATCGGTCTTCGACCGCCGGTGTATTTCTATCCGGAAACAAGCGTGCCTCTAATTTCGTCTATCCTCGCCGAAAGTGGACCCGAGTCTTCCCAGATTCGTCTTTTAATTCGCCGTTACGTCGAGTGCTTACGAAACTAGAGTGAACGCGTGACTCGGAGCTCCCTTATTTATAGATGGTCGATAAGAAAAGTCGGGGTGAAATTAGTCAAGCTAATTGCGTCCCGAGGCATGCGCTCGTGTCAACGTTTTCGGGGTGGTTAGGGTGAATTATGCAGGAACAGCTATGTCTATAAGAAAATCGGTGTACCTTTGGCCAGAGTAGGTGGTATGCCTCGCTGTGGCGAGCGTTTTAGATCCGTGTATGGTTTCGCAACGATGAAAGGGTTAATAACTCGCGCGATGGCTTCCTTTCTTAGTCTTCAAGATAATCCTTCCAATCAGCCACTCCCTCGAGATTTCTTTACGCGACGTAAACGACGGATAATCCGTAAAGACCACTTGTCTACGGAAAATTGCGGTTCCGATGCATGGCCCAGTTTAAATATTCGAGGACTTAACTAAAAAATTAAATAGTAACCAAAGACTTCGATAACAGTTAGAGTTAGATCGAGTCGATGATAAACGAAAGCCACGGAAACCGAAGAGATAAAAGACTAAATCAGAATTTAACTCAAACCAGAAAACTTGGGTAACAATCCGGTTCGGTAACAGTCGAATCGATGAGAAACGAAACCGGAAGAGATAAAAGATCAATCCAGGACCTAACCCGAACCCAAAAATTGAATAAAAACCAAAGACTTGAATAACAGTCGAACCGATGAGAACCGAAACAGGAAGAGATAAAGGATCAGGCCAGGACCTAACCCAAGCCCCAAACCCAAACCCAAACCCAAATCCAAATTCAAAAATGAAATGGAAACCAAAGACTCGGGTAACTTGGGTAAGAAGCGAGGGTTAGGTCGAGTCGATGAGAAACAAAAGCTAGGAAAACGAAAGAGATAAAAGACCAAGAGGCAGGCCAACTCGCGAATAGGAAGAAGGAGGATCGAAGGATCGGTGGACTGAATGGCCGTGGCAGGGTGTAAACGTTAATTCACGGAGGAGGGTGGTGGAGGAGCCTGATGGATTTCGCAGGCCGTGGAAATTCAGGTTCACCAGAAGGAGCGGCGACTAATCTTCGGCGACCTCGCGCGACCCTCGCGCGGAAGGTCGTACCTTCATTTAGCATGGCGTCGTTCGCAATGAAACCAGGCCATCGACGAAGGGCGCACGAATTCATTACGTGGCCCGCTTTTCGAACCCGACGGAATATATCTGATCGAACTCGCCTTCCTTCTCGTTCCGCCCTCGGTTTTAATCTTCCCTCGGATTCGCGGCGCTGCGTCCGCTGCACGCTTCGTTTTTTCCACCCCCGAACCGCCACCCTCTTTTTCCGTTACCTCGAGACCGAGGACTGGCGAGACTCGGCTAGATGCCGTTCCTTCCTTTCGAGATTGCCGCGGCAAGGGTAATTCAGTTTCTTACGCAATAACGCGAAACACATCGTATCGTCGGAGTACGCGCCAACCGTGGCTCGGAAGTTCAGGTTTTGCGTCTACCACGGTTCTCCAGACGTTATCGTTCGATCTTATTTTAGCAAAATCAATTTCGAACTTTGCACGAGAGTTCCGAGTTCCAAGAGAATTACCGTCCAAGTACCACCAGGCTTCGCGACATTAGCATACCTCGCGACTGAAAATTCCCGTTAAACAAACAGAAACGAAGATGTAATAATAAACCGTGTTTAGAGTATTTAGAGAATCTAGTATTTCGAGGGACAAACGGTGTACGCGAAAAACTCGGATACCCTGTAATTTATTCGCGGAAAACTGGGAAAACGTCGGTTGGAACGAGTGGAACGGTAATGGTGGTCCTGTTATCCGAGGAGAGGTCGTGGTAGTACCAGGACAGCGGCCCATCGCATTCACGCATCAACAGGTGAACGATCGTCCTCCAATTTTACAGATGCGTGTGTCCCTTCCCTCGGAATTTAACCCTTGCAGAGCGGACGAGCAACGAGATACGAGGAAAAAGTCACCCCGTGTCTACCCCCTGTTAAGCCAATCCTACCTTCTTCCCTCTCCATCTCTCTGTCTCTCCTTCTCTGCGAAGATGGAAGAAGAAGGAAGCAGCGACGAAAAAGCGAACGCGGGAAAAAGAGGGAAGGGAGGGTGGGCGAGGAGAAAGCGGAGAGCGAGAGAGGGAAACAGAGAAGAGGCGAAGCAAGGGGCGAAGAGAGAGAAAGAGAGAGGCGGGGCACCGTGGCCAGATCAATACACACGGCCAACCCCGTAGTAACGCATAGAATACCTTATTCATAACATACCGCCGTGTCCGGTGTTTTCTTTCAACCCCCTACCACCGTACCCCCGGCATCGTTCAGGCTCTGTGGTCAGCCTGTATTTACATGCGGCTCGGAAAAGACCGGGGGTTAAAAGAGATCCAGAGGGGGTGAGAGCCTGTGGCGGATTACGGGCTGCCTATCCTCTCTCTCTCTCTCTTCTTTCCTCTCCTTTCCTCTCGCACATGCACGCGCTCCCTTTCGCCTCTTGGTCGGACGTTTAAGGCTCGGCTTAACTCGACGCGATCTCGGAAAATGTCGAGGTTGCCGAGGCTGGAAGGCCACGCACACACCAGGCTCGAAAGCGAAGACGACGACGACTGGATCAACGAGTAGCAGGATTCGTTGCATCGCAAGCGAGGATTACCCGATTTATTTAGAACCGTTTCCGTTGAGAATCGCTGCAGGATTGATTCTCTGCGGTTCCAATCGCGGTACCACGGTGGTTAGGCCCCGTTGCGGCCTCGTGATTAGCCCCTACCTCGACTCTCGTATTTTCCGTCCCGTTCGAATTTTCCTGCCAGCGACCTGGTCCGGACCCGAGTCTCGAAGCTTGGGTTTTTTTAATAACGAAGAAACGAGAAGCTTCGGAGGTGCGAGCTGCTTTGAAAGAGCGTCTTGTCTGGTTTGAGCGACGTTAAGGATAGCCAAGAAAACCGTGAGAAGGTTTAGAAGCGCGTCGATAGCGACGTGTATTCAAAGTCATCGTCTCTGTCGCCTATTTAGGCTGTCCGGGCACGTGTCCGGAGTTATTGATCCTCGGACTCTCTTTAATCTTATCTATAATTTTATCGATACTGGAACCGGTTTGCGATTCTCGTTTTCGAAATTGCTGAAAGCGAGCGACTGTTTCTGAAGAGAATAACGGCTCCGAATACGTCTGATCATCTTTGTAACACCTCGATTGGTATAGCTGTACGATACAGGTCGAGAGATTTTCGTGAAAGTCTGGGAAAGTACTCGAATAAATTAGATCAAAAATCCCCATAGGCTGTCGCGCGTATAATCGAGCCATGGTCGATCGTTCAACCGTGGAGTTGAATTATGGAACAGTGATTCGTCGCGCTGAACGCTCATTTCGCGTTGATTGACGCTCGTTAAACAATATTTTCCTGGACGAGGAGACCGGCCGCTGCTCGATTAATCGGCCAACCGGCCGAAGGCCGCTGGTTTCTCTCGTTTCCACGCTTTTCGCTTATGAAACTTTTAATTATACGCACCACGCCCGCCAAACAGAGTCAACTCGGATGTTATCTCGCGGTGGTCCTTCGTTTATTTATAAATCCCGTTATTCCGCGAGGCGTTCTTGCCCGAACTTTCGGCCAAGCGCTGTTCGGGACGAAACTTCCACTCTCGGATCTGCCTGGAACACTCGGATTCACCTCGTCCGAGTTTACTCGGCCGCTGGTCCTCTCTCTGTTTCCGGCTATTTCCGAATTTCCAGATTTTCCCGAATCTCGCCGGTTATTTAATTTGCCGGTTGAACTTGGTCAATGGACCCGGCTCTATCTTTCCAGAGCGATCGGTTTCGTTCCTCGTATTTCGGTGCAGGAATTCGAGGAAGCATCTGCGGATTTCGATCGGGTATTTATAGAAATTGGAGTTCCTACAAAAGTCCATTCTAAAACCGTCATCGAAATCTCTATTTAGGACGAACGATCGCAATTAATGCGCGAGACAGGTCAGAGATGCGCCGCGTTGAAATTCAAACGCGTTGCTCGAGCTTCTGGAATTTTAGCGTCGATCCTGCGAGAAAAAATTCCCTCTCGAGCAAACTCGTTGCTCCCGTTCTCTTTCCCATCTCTCTCTCTTCCTCTCTTTTAATACCGAGTCGTTTTCTGCGATTTTAGGAGTTAACGAATTGCCAATTATCCACGTTCGATGTCAAATGGGAGATGCGAGCGGTATTGTTAGCCGAGTTCTCACGTTTTTACGCCGAATGATAACGATTTACGTAATTCTCGTATTCTTTCGATTCCATTTACGATTTCTTGTTTACTCGACTCTGTCGCGCTGACGCACATGCAAAGCCAGCCTGGCAATGCCTCGTCGACGTCGAAACTAACTTCTTTCGCACCTTTGCCATACTCGTTCGAAGTATATTCGATATTAGTTTAATTACCAGTTTAATTACCACGAGAACGAATCGCCATCTTTTCGCGATACGATGTAACTATTACGCAGAAATAACAGCGAAAGGTAACACAGAAAAATTCAAAACAAAGCACTTCGGTAACTGAACTCGATAATTCGTAAAATCGAACGAATCCCGATTCCTCCGTAACGCAATGGAATTTTAAAAAATAAAAATAAGGCACGAGAAAAGAGGAAAGGAGTGAAAAGAAAAAAAGAGCATCTCGATAACCAAATTCGATGATTCGTAAAATCGAACGAATCCCGATCCTCCGCTACGCAATCGAATTTAAAAAAATAAAAATAAGACACTGGGAGAGAAGAAAGGAGTAAAAAGAAAAAGAGAGCACCACCTCAGTATCCGAATTCAATGATTCGTAAATTCGATCGAATCCCGATTCCTCCGCGACGCAATCGAATTTTAAAAAATAGAAATAAGGCACGGGAGAAGAGAAAACGAGCGGAAAGAAAGGAAGAGGAACGCTGGTTCTCTGTGAGATTATTCGAAGCACCCCGAGAGCAGGATCAGAATGATTCTTAAAATCGAAGGATCGGGAAGGAACCGTATTTCGACGAAATTAGATATCCATCGTTCGACGTTTCGTCTGCTCCCCGAGTTTCCATTTAACCATAAACCCGGGGAAGAATTCTCGGGGTTCGGCTTGCGTACGACCGAGCCGATGCTCAGGCGGATGGAAATTCGAAATGCCGGAAACAGGGAAAAAGTCACGTCTGGTATCGTAAACCGGGATGCAACGTAGTCCCCGGGACGGTTAAACGAAGGTCGTTCGGAGCGAAATGGAGTCGAATGGCGGGATTAAACGCGGCAAGATTCCGCTGATCTTATTGTTCGGCCGGGCCGGGGGTTACGCGGAGTTTCCCGAGGCGTCGCGGTGCCCGGATGACGATTCCCTGTTCAAACGGCGGGCTATTGAACGGTACGATATCGTTATTAAAGTCGTCATCGTCATCGTCCGCGTCGCTGCCAATCTCACTTTTATATCCGTAATAACCGTTCCCTCTAAAGCTGCTTTAAACTTCTCCGTCCTCGTCTTTTTTAAAAAGACGCAGCGAGGGGAGAGAGAGGGGAGGAGAGTATATAGCCGACTATAAATTTCTGTCGCCATATTTCGCGACGTCGTTAAAATCCTGCCGTTTCTTTATCAGCCCTCGTTATATCCGTTATCGAGTTCGTTCGCGTGAATTGTATCAATGAACGGCCTCCGACTGCGCGAGTTTCTCCGCCTCCGTTTCGACGCCCTCTTTCTTTCTATTCCTCTCGTATTTTCCCAGAGAACAGCGAAATTTCTATTTCCCAACTTCGCGTACAGGTATCGAAGTATTCCTCGCGTGTCTCGCGAGAAGTTTACGGAATAGACATGATTTAATCGTCGTACGCCATGTTCACTGCAAAAGTTGGATGCATTGGATTACATCCGATGAAGGTTAAATGTTAATCCGAGTAACCGATATTCGTAAACTCTGTTACAATGCATTATCTATCTAACCTTGGATACTCCTGAGCAAATACCACTCGTATCTCAAAAGAAGCTAAGCAGGCCGATAGTTCGTTTAGATTCAAAAACGTGTCTGATGTGAGACAAATCCTTAGACTTTGACTTATCAGACCTGTATTCTTTTTTTCGGATAGATTTCTCGCGAAGCAGACACCCATCAACATTATAATACTATTATACATAATACTACCTAATCTCGACTACTCGAGACCCAAGTGTATTGAATATATCTGAAGAAATTTCGCGAGGTGGCACGATAGATCCACCCACGAACTAACACGCGTCTCAAACGAGACAGATCCTTACGCTGTAACCTATCAGACCTGTATTCCTTGGGTCTTGTCGCGAGGCCTACATGGTATGCACCTGAGAATAGTCCTCGGATCTCTGCGAGAGGCTAATCCAACTGCTCTCGCATTCGAGCAACTCCTCGGCTACAAAGCGCGTAATTCCCTGGTTGGCTCGGTTTCCTCGGATCACTCGATAGACGCGTGTACGCGTTGGTTCCTCCGCTTGGAATCACTCGCACTCGGTTTGTAATTGCAGCGTCGGTAACTCGGTGCACCGTCCGCGTAGCCACGCCTCTTAAAATCGAGCTTGGAACCGGGCTAAATTCCGCAGGATAAGGCACGTTCCAGGACGCGAGCTGCGACGTTCGCCAGGGTTTAATTACCGCTCCTCGCAGCGACTGGTTCGACAGTGGAGGAATTTTCCAAGCATCCCCGGTGCCTGTAACGACGTATCCGCTTTCAAAGTTCCTACCCGGCCGAGGCCGGGGAAGCTTTGTTCCCGCGCTTCATTATTTTTCAACGCGCTCGTCGGTTCGAGCAACTGAGAGAGAGAGAGAGAGAGAGAGAGAGAAAGATAGAGATAGAGAAGAGACAGAGCGGATGAAGATGGAAGAGAGAGTGAGAGAGAGAGGCTGGGAAGCTTTTCTCCGGAATTTCTGCCGCGATACAGCCACGCTGCTCCGTTATTATCGTCATCGTCGCCATCTTGATCGAGCCTGTCGTTCTTCCAGCTTAGTCCTCGCCGCGGCTGCATCCCTGCCTCTCGCGCTCCTCTCCTCTTCGCGTCGCGGTCGCTCGTTATCATCGAGACGAATCTTGCGTGGCGCCTCGGGGCTTCGGTCGGGATCGGATGAAAAATTTATGGCCGCGTCCTTCCGTTCGGATTTCCTGCAGCGGGGCTTAACTAGGCGGGAAAAAAGGTCGAGCCCCGGCTCGCTCTGGTAAACGACACCGGTCGATACGCGCGACAGCGCGTTGCGTTTTCGCACGCACGCCTCCTGCGACGCGCGCGGCCTCGTCATGCACGCGATAAATATAACGGCTACGCGATCGTCGGAGGAACAGAGAGAGGGAGAGAGAGAAAGAGAAGGCGAGAGGTCGTCCTTCCGCGGTTCCACCCCGCTTTATAGACCTGCCGCAACCTTTCCACCGAACCAAGGTGGTCTTTTTTTACGCCACACACGTACACGCTTCGACACCCCTCTCTCCCTCTCACTCTTTCTCTCGATCTCTATTACTCTCCGTGGCGCAAAGGGCGAAAGCGGATCGACGCGGAATTCTTCGCGTGGAACGGAATTTCATCGAATTATTTTTTCACTTCTCTCCTATTTTTTTCTCCCTTTTCTTTCAATTTCGACCGCGATGCGTTTTTCTTTTCTTCGTTTTGGGTTAGGTTTGAGGTAGATGGTTAAGAGTGGGTGGAAATATTTGAGGATTTTCGGGAGACAGTGGTCCGTGGGACGGCGACGGGTTTCCAGGAATAGCCCCGAGTCGCCGAGGGAAAGTTTGAATATCCTTGCCGAGGTTATCGTTAAGTGGATGATCGATCGTCGAAGTTATCTCGAGTAATTGAGGCTGATTACCGATATCGTGTATTGCGCGGTTATTATTGTCTGCCAGACGAGAAACTGCTTCCGATGGCACGTTATTCCGGAGCATAATGGACACTCGAAACGTTGTTTGAACTTTATTAGCTCGTGTCCCGCATTACCTCCCTGCCAAATTCTTCAGCGAATTCCTCAGCTATTCTTTTGTGCCTGTGCAAACATACCGGCGTATAGCCGTGTGTAACTACGAGGCACTTGCTCCGAGAGGATTTCCAACATGGCTCTTCGGTGCCATTATATTACTGTTTAGCGACTTTTCACGATGATAATCGCCGGCCAAACGGGGGATACGCTGTTTCGCGCTGAATCAACAAAGATCTCTCGCAGCGACTGCAGGCCAAATTAAACGTCCGCCTTTATTCCGCGTGGAAGCAATTATTCTCCGCTCGTTTCCGCGAGTATCGTTAGCGGGTAGTAGCCGGCTGCGAAAGATTTCCAAGGAGGATTTTTCCTCCGAGAGATTCCAATCGACTCTCCGTACACACGGCGGCGCTGCGCATATTTGCCTAGTCCCTAATCTGGTCTTTGCTGCCTAAATACCGGGCCTCGCCGTGGGCCGGCTTTTTCCACAGAAGGAGAACGATCGAGCTTTCCTCGTTTCGCGTTCCTCGTCGTTGGAATACCGGCTGAAGGCCCTCGAGGCGGTGCCGCTCGCCTTCCTCGTCCGAAGGCTATTTTTCTTCGTGCCAGTCGCGTCTTACTTACGTGTCACTGCCCCCGGACCGCGGGCTCGGTGGCCGACGAGCCTCTTCACCTCGGTCGGACACCCTCGGCCAGGTTGCATTCTTTCCGTCGACGAGGCTTGCCGAAATCACGAGTGAACGCGGAAACGCTAGTTATGCACGCGGCCGACGAGGGTGCCGCAGCGAAACCACCCGCTCCAGTCGCGATGAATATTTCCCCACCGCTTCCCTCGCCTTTTCCGCCTCGAGGGCCTTTCACGCCGGTCTAACGGGCTTTTCGAACCCGTTCCAAAGGTCCCCGTGCTTTCCGGGACTTCAGGAATGCTCGTGTACCTTGCGGCGACTCCAGAGCTAAAGAGTCCTTTCCGATCCTTAATCTTCTTAATCTTTCGTCTTACGCTAAAATATGTTGCGAATTATGGTTACGACCGTTTCGTTGAATCGCGAGATTACTAGGAAATTATTCGAAGACCGGGTTATATTCAGTCAAGGCCGTTTCAAGGCCTCCAGAGGTCATCGAGATCGCGTTATTCCTGGTCAAAGTGATTCGAAGGTTGCAAAAGATCATTAAAGTCGTGTCATTGGTGTTTAAGGTAATTCGAAGGCCACGATCGGTCTTCCAGGTCGCGTCATCTTCGATCAGTGTCATTCGCGGCCTCGAAGATCGTCTCGAAGATCGCTTTCGGTCAAAGTCACGTAAAGATCATTCAAAATCGCCGTCCTATCGGAAAAGTCGTTTAAACGTTCCCACACCTTTGACTAGACTTTCTTGAATTATTTAACATCGATCAAAAATATCACCCGCCCCGAATTAATCCCCAAATCCATCGATAGATCCCCGCTTCTTCAAAGCGGCCATTGTCGAATTCCAGGCGGCGAAAACGATTACACAATTTCTCGAAAATATACCTCGGACGTTTCTATTTCGAATCTTACGCCGTGACCTCGCGCAAGAATCCGAATCTCTCTTTTTACAAATCCTAGTTCGCGCATAACCTAAGAACTAAGTGCTACGAAGAGACTAGACAAGCGACATCGCGGAAAGAACGCGCGAGCGTAAAGATGACGAAGATCCAAGCCCGAGGAACGACTATACACACCTGCTGTGGCGTTTGCGAGAGATCAGGTAGAAATCGGTGAGTGTACACGGTGGTAGCGTGCGGTATAAATGGATCGAAACCGCGAACGTCTTCCGTTATCCATAATTCATCGGGAATCGAAGCGCGAAAGCGTCCGCGAGGACGCGACCACGCGGAAAGCTCGCGGAATTATCGAGGCGCTCGGCGCGGCCACGCGAGTGTATTTATACGCCGGGGCGGACACGTGGGAGGCATTATTTCGCGAAATTGAAACGTTCCGAGCGGAACGCGGCCGCGGTGTCGCAGCGCGAGTGAAGAGGACCAGAGCGGAGCGGAGCGGGCGCGTGCCGACACTCGCACGCACGCCTTCCAGATGCGCCGCGTCTAAATTAGCACTTTTATCGCCGCGGCATTTTTCTTCCGACCGTGTACCTGTCATCGGTTACGGTTCCCGGCCTGCCTCGTAATCGCTCGGACATCTTGCAAATTGCTCCATTTATTCCTCTCGTTCCTCCTCTCCGCGTTTTCGAGCGCGTTTAATCGATTTTTTACGAAATGATTCGAATATTTTCTCGATTTTCGGATCCTCGCGTCATTGGTACGCGAATGAGTTATTGCGAATTTTTGGTACTTGTGGTCTTTTTGCGAAACGATTCGAGTATTTTCTTGATTTCGGGACCCTCTCGTAATTGGTACAAAATTGAGTTATTGCGAATTTTGGGTACTTTGGTCTTTTTGTGAAACGATTCGAGTATTTTCTTAATTTCGGGATCCTCTCGTAATTGGTACAAGATTGAGTTACTGCGAATTTTGGGTACTTGTGGCCTTTTTGCGAAACGATTCGAATATTTTCTTGATTTCGGGATCCTCTCGTAATTGGTACAAGATTGAGTTATTGCGAATTTTGGGTACTTGTGGTCTTTTTGTGAAACGATTCGAGTATTTTCTTGATTTCGGGATCCTCTCGTAATTGATACAAAATTGAGTTATTGCGAATTTTTGGTACTTTGGTCTTTTTGTGAAACGATTCGAGTATTTTCTTGATTTCGGGATCCTCTCGTAATTGGTACAAGAATGAGTTACTGCGAATTTTGGGTACTTGTGGTCTTTTTGCGAAACGATTCGAGTATTTTCTTAATTTCGGGATCCTCTCGTAATTGGTACAAGATTGAGTTATTGCGAATTTTGGGTACTTGTGGTCTTTTTGTGAAACGATTCGAGTATTTTCTTGATTTCGGGATCCTCTCGTAATTGGTACAAAATTGAGTTACTGCGAATTTTGGGTACTTGTGGCCTTTTTGCGAAACGATTCGAATATTTTCTTGATTTCGGGATCCTCGCGTGATTGGTACATGAATGAGTTATTGCGAATTTTTGGTACTTATGGTTTTCGTAGATTAGCAAACGAGCGTTTTTATTTTGTTTTATTTTGTTTTTGAATCGTTTATTATTATTTTTTTATTCTTTCGACGAGTAGATTCTTGGGATTCGTTTACGTGTTTCAGTAACTAACTCGGTTTCGCGTTCCTTATCAAATTTGTTCAAACACAGCCGCATACTTTCAGCTTCGTTTGGCAAATTCTTTCGAAATAGCATCGCGTATGACGCGTGTGGTACACTATTTAAACCCTTTCGAGAATTTGGATATCTCTGAACAAACATAAACGACGCAGACCCATTTTTACACGTTTCAGACATAGATACCGGTACAAAAGTTCGCAACTTTTACCGAAATTGCACGTGCGAGTTACGCTAAATTCTACGATTCTTCTTTCTCTCGTAACGAAAAATTTCGCGAAAAATCTAATAAGAAAGTTAATTAAAAAATTCGCAACTTTTACCAATAATCGTATACACTAATTGCGATAAATTCCACAATACTTTTTTTCTCTCGCACCAAAAAATTTGGCAAAAAAAAAATCTAACAAGAAATTCAAAATCTGTTTTCTCGCCAAAGAAAAAATTCGCAACTTTTACCAATAATCGTGTCCACTAATTGCAATAAATTCCACGGTTCTTCTTCCCCTGGCACCGAAAAATTTAGCAAAAAATCTAATAAGAAATTCGAAATCTCTATTTCTTTAAGAGAAAATTCGTAACTTTTGCCGATAATTGTATCGCGATAAAATTCCACGTTTCTTTCTCTTCTCGGAACGAAAAATTTCCTCGATTAAATCGGCGAGAGATTCAGAATCTCTATTTTCTCGGCGGAGAAGCGAAATGACCGATGGGAAGCGGACGGAGGAGGGAAAGCTCGGAGGGAAGAAGAATCGCGGCGCAGAGCCGACAAAAGATAATTTCCCCGACGACTCTTAACGAGGAAAGGAACGTGCACTCGGGGTGCGGAAGTGCAGTGGATAACGAAGAAGGGACGGAAATATCGATTTGAAGAATCGGCGGTGCGACGCCGTCGGAAATACTTTGTACGCCGCGAGTTGCTCGAAGAGGATTCGTTTATTTATATTTTCGAAAGGAGTTGCCGGCGAAGCTGGTAGATTGCGTCACCCGGTTGATCGCTGGGCGTATTGTCGGATGGAAAGTTCTATGGATTTGGAAACTCGTTAACGGAACGGTCGATTATCGGGGGTGAAAAGGTGATTACACCGGCGGTGCGGGGGGCGGGTTCCTTTGAGCGCGAAAGAAGCGTAATCGATGAACGATGGATAACGCGGATGCTGTTCCACGGGAAACACTTTCGAGAGCACTCGCGCCGGATGAATTTCGACGGAATCTCGTTATTTGTAACGAGATATTGCGCCGCTCACGGGTCAACGATTCTCGTTTCGTTAATTCGATCGATAAATCGGAAGCCTCCGACAACCGGCCGAAATTTCCACGGACTTTCAAACCGCGTATCCGCACGCGCCGCTTTTTAATATTTTCCCAGCTTTCGCTCTAGCCACGAATCCAAAATGAGAATATTCCAGATTTCGTGTACCTACTGCAATCTTAATCGGTCTACCGAAATTTTGGGCTCCTTAATTACGTTAAAATTGCGAAAACGAGTAATCGAAACGTTAACGGTCAATACGAAATTTTTAATCGAAATTTCGGAAACGATCGTTTAGATTATGGTAAGTGTAGCATTAACTTAAATTGATTTGTAGAAGTGAATATAAAGTAAAGAAAGGGAGTGAATTGAAAATAGTTTAAAAATCGCAGTCCGAATAATAGCGTTTAAGCTTTTAATTGAAAATTTCGCATTCGATTTTATCTTTTTGACCATGCGATTTCGGTTTGATCAATTTTACGATTATCCTATTTCATTTTAAGATTCTTCCTGATTTATTTCCTCATTTACAGCCCGTTTTAGCTATCGCGTTAAATTTTTTATCAATATTCCAAAATTTCGCGTTCGGTCTTATCTCTTTGCTTCATTAATTTCCTTTTCTTTATCTTTCTGTGTATCTCCTTACTTTGTAATTACGCTATTTCATTTTGTGGTCCTTCTCGTTTTATTTTCTCACGCGTAATGGCAATTCGAGCCACCGTGGTAGGTTTGTTGTTAGTACTGGAGCGTTAATAAGTCGATGTTCGTGTTCCTCCGATTAATTTCCAGCGCACCGCTAAGATATTTATCGGAGGTCGCGAGTGGCGCGCGTTGGTAAGTGAAAATCCGTGTTCTTAATGCACGGGGTAATTACGCGCCTCGATATTCGCGGATTAATAATAAAAACGGATATTAAGGGCCTCGCACGTGCAGTCGACCGGCCGGATAACGAATTCGCGTTTTAATCCGCGGATGGCCGATTATTTAAATATATTTACACGGGTAATTCGCGGAACAAAAACGCGGCTTTGCAAATTTGCTAATAACGTTGTTAACGATATCGCCGTTGTTCCGCGTAATTTCTCTAAATAAAATTTAAACGCGTCATGTTCTTCGATACTATCCTGGCTTGTTCATGAATTTCGGTGAATGCACCGAGAATTACGCGATTTAAACGAACATATTAATACGCGTGGAACACGTGACGTAAATAACTCTAAAATTTATCTCGCTTATCCTGCGTTCTTTACAACGGACAATATCCTAAATATAGCATAACATAGGATAACTAACGATACAACGATACAATAACTAAACAGTATCCTGATAACTTAGGAGATATTCGCTATACCGCGTTACATTGCGCATGTGCATAATCCCTCAAATGCAACGCATCGTTGACTTGTAGTTTTTTTCAAAGTTTATCTAATGTCATTGGCTATCACATTGAAATTCGACGTGGAGTTGAAATTTCTTTTTTATAGCAAACTTGACGGGTTTTATCAACTAAATATTAACGAAAGCACGCATTAATCGAACAAAGCGACGCGAAACAAAAGCGTCACAGATCATCAAGAAATAAAACCGAAAAAATCGTAGAAATTGCGTTATAAAATAAAAAGTAGTTAATGTCTAGAAAATCTATTTTTACGTGAGACTTTAGACCCTCGAATCCGAAGTTTCCACTGTTATTTCCAAACGTTAAAACGCATCGGGAATCGAAGGGTCTCCGGAAGAAGTTCACCCTTACTGGACACCTCTCCGAGACACTTGGCTCGCGCTTCTCTCGAGAAAATCGCGATTCTTGGTAGCGAGAAACGACGTGGTTGTTAGCGGAGTTTCGTCCCGGGCGTGTGGAACCCCGCCGAGGGGGGCCCGGAGGTCCGTCTCTCGCGGAAAGTTTGGTTTTCGAGCGGAAACGTCGGGAAAATTGAATCGACGTCCCCGGCGCGACCGCGTTTCGCCATTTCCGACGTTTCGCCTTGTGTCCAGCCGAATTAATGCCTCGGAAAACAGAATCCTCGAGGAAACCTTCTCCGATCCGCGTTCCTTCGCAGTCCAGACGAACATCCGGGCCCGATAGGCGATTTCCTGTTTTCAATTTTTCCACCCCCTCGCTCGGATTCCTCTCTCTGATTCGCGCAAACCGATCCTTCGCTTGTTTCTTTCGTTTTTATCCTCCTTTTATTCCTCTTTTTATTCATCCGGGGCGAGACGGGGTGAACAGCGCGGATCCCTCGAGAGGAAAAAGGGGTTAACGCGGCTCGAGGACGCGGAGAGGATTGAAACGGGACGAAGATGGGTTAAGCGATGCTAGGAGTTTACTCGTTTGTAATTCTTCCTTGTTTTCATTGCCAGCAGGAATTAATTACCCCGTCCTGCAATTTTCCGAGTATATTTTATCTTTTGATCGCGAGCTGCGCGCTGAAACGACCCTCCACGATTTAAAAAATTTTATTTTTAATTCTTGCAGAGGGTAGGGAAGCTTCGGGTTATTTTTCATTTCTCCTCGTAGGATCGGTGAATCTTTTAGTACCGCAATTATAATGTTAATATTATATTGTCACTGATTTCACTATGGCGCGAGTGTACTATTGGATCGTATCGTTGTTCGAGGCTTCGCACTCGACGGATTTTTTAATTCCGTTTACTGGAACATTGATCGTTGATTTTTGCAACGTGGAATTGTTAGAACTTTAATATAGATTCGTGAATTTATAGAAATTAAAATCCGCGTGTACCCATTAGGAAATCTTGTGTTTCGTGAATATGATATAGATTCGTGAATTAAAATCCTCGTGTAAACACTAGGAAAATTTGTGCTTTGCGAACTTGATATAGATTCGTGAATTTTCAGGAAATAAAATGCTCGTGTAAACATTAGGAAAATTTGTGCTCTGTGAGTGGGTTGCGAAGGGTGGCGTGGAAAGCGGTTCGATTCTATCCATCAGCGGGCCCGAGCGATCGAAACCGCGGATTCTCGAAGCGAAAGGACGGAAAGTTGCGGGTTAAACGGTGAACAATTCGCCGGTCGGTTGGAGCTGCATCGAGATCGTTCAGCACGAGGAGGAAAGTGACCGCAGAAGTCACCGTTTACATACCCGGACCACGCAGAGCGGACGAGCTGGGAACAGCGATGGCAGAGGCTGCGGAATTCCGAGCTGATCGGCCATCGATCGCTTCGGGATCCCGATACACGCGTGCGATACGTGCACGATCGTGTAGCCGCGGCGCGAAGCATTCGCAGAATTTGGCAACGAGCAATCTGCGATTCCGTGTGCCAAGCTCTCGACCCATTTAGCCAGTCACGAGAGCCACCCGGACACTCTCGATATCGGGACGAATCAATTCCATCGATTTTAATCACACGGCCATCCAGTGCCTCCCCTTCTCGAGATATCGATTCCTCGGCATCGAGATCGTCTCGGTCTCCATCTTCCTTTTTCCTCGTCGCTATCGCGCTATAAATACCACTCGTGTTTTGGGATACTCGTCATCCCAATCCGGAAATCGACGACGCGAGAAGAGAATACACGATCGTAGGATGCAGTGATTTCATATGCGAGAATAATTCATTTCATTTTTACGATATTCGAAATACAGTACTTTTGTCAAAGTTGATACTGGAATTATCAATTCAGCCGGAAAGAAGACTGATCTCGGAAGTTTCCTTTTTGAAATTATCTCGTATACGCGATTAATATATCAACTTATCTATTATCTACGCCCACTGTGTACCCATTAAAGATCGGAAGTTCCAAAGTCGAGTACCCACGAGGGGTAAAATCTCCCGAAATTACTCGCACATCCAAACCGCGCGAAAGTAATTTGGAATTCGCGTTTCCGGTCAGTTGCAAAGCCTAGTTTGGAAGCGTACTTATACGATAGGTGTCTGGTAGAGTCGTGAAACGTCGGGTAGGCTTTCAGATTTGGCATTTCCAGTCGATTGACCCGTTCCAAAATTACCGACCCATATACATATTCCGTAGATCGATAGAAGGTCAAAGTTGAGAGAAAAAAAGAGAAAAATTCGAGGTACTCGAACGACGAAGGCTAGAGTAGTTCCTGCGTGATCATGTAAGACTCCGAGGAGACCTTGGTCTCCGATTGGTTCGCGACCTGTCGCGATACACGGTTTCTCCGGAGAAATTGGCAGTGACCCTCTAGACGAGGAAGTGGGAATGGTAGGAAGGAAAGAAAGGGTTGGCATCGGGGATCCATCGATCGATCGGCGATGGGGCGCGGATGATGGCCGAGCGGATCGGCTCGCATGGCGCGTTGCGACACGGTTCCACTGGAACCGCGATGGTCGACTAAGCCGCGGATGCAGCGGTTCTTCATCCCGCAACGGTGTCCTCGAACGCGGATCGATAGGTCCGCGCCAGCGTAGTGAAAGCACCAGAGGGTCTCTCTCTCCGGCCCGCCGCAGCTACCCTCTCCACCTCCTCCTCCTCTTCCTCTTCCTCCTTTTTCCTTTCCGCCCCGTTCCCACTTTCCTCGCCAGCTCGCACGGTCACCGCTTCGAGGATGCACGCCACGCGTCGCGGATGCATGCGCTTCGGCCATCGATTCCGAGCGTTGCCCGTGAATCCGCGCGAGCGTCCCACCAGCGCGCGGACCACGCGGCAACCGAGCCGCAACCTTTCCCAAACTTTCATCCACTTGCAGGAGACATTTTAGCAGGTCTCGGAAGGTCTCGAAAGGTGTCAGAAAGTCTCAGGAGGTTTCAGAAGGTTTTAGGAGGTTTCAGAAGGTCTCAGAAGGTTTTAAGAGATTTCAGGAGGTTTCAGAAGGTTTCAGGTGATTCAGGTCCGTGGATTCTGTTCAATCTTCTTTTGCGTCGCGTATTCCGCGGGGCTGTTTGAGGATATAAATCAGGGTTTTAGATTCTCCGGATCGGCTGCATTTTTAGAGAAATTTGAAAAGAAGTCTTTGAGTCCCGATAACTCGAATCTCGAGATGTTTGGAGGGGTTTATGCAGATTTGCGTTGAGTGATTCTATTCGAGGATACGAATCGTGACTTTGGTTTCCTAGGATCGTGGTCAAAGACGGTTTAAAGAAGTCTTTGAGTCACAGAGATTCTGGAAGCATAGAAAGACGATACACGTTTGACGCGTGTGGGTGATTTCTAAGGATAATGCTTGCGTCGTCTCGCGTTTGATTTTATTTGATACCATGCGAATCTCGTAGAAACGTAGGAAAATCAGGTTAAATCCAGAATTTATTCTAAAAGAAATGATTAAAATTCGAAGCCCTCGCGTATCCGGTATCTTGGTTAACGGAAAATATCTTTATGCGAAATTTAAACCAAAGGATTCTTGACAGTTCGAGTTAAAAGTTTCGCGGACTTTTCGTTGCGGGCCTGGATTTTCCCGAACTGCGCAACCCAATTTTCACACCGAGCCACCGTGGAAAATCAGTATGATCAAACAAACCATGCCAATATACGTTCCACTCGGTCTGCCCTCGCCCTGCCGAATCTCAACTTGGAAAAATGGGCTAACACTTTGGCACAAATTGAAATTCCCGATAACCAGGTCGGCCACGCTTCCGTCGACTTTCATTGCGCAATTTTACGAGCCTTTAATGCAGCTTATGAAATCGAAGTCAGCTCGAACCGGGGTTTTATTCGAACCCGATAGCCTACTTATCGAATGTTCAAACGGTGGAACAACCTCGTTTTCCTCGTACAATTTCAGTCCGACCCTCTCCGGGCCGGTGAAAAACGAGACAGGCGTAATTCGCGGGAAACGTATGCGCGATCGGTGAAGATCGATCACGGAGAAGATCCCGGCCGCTGATAAACCCCGAAATCGAACGTGGAACCCATCGAGATAGCGCCGTTTCCATTTTGTCACCGGGACGTTTACTCGGCAGCGGGAATTTCGCCGAATTACCGTAACCCGTTTCGCCTTTCCACCTGTCCGCGTTCCACTTGTCGGCCCGAAAATTTCCAGCTCCGTGCACGCTGCGAATATCGAGCGATGTACCGCGAGACGACGCGCGCGCTAAATTTCGTAGTTCGCGCCGTGATCGCGACGCTCCACGCGGCCGACGCGGGTAAACCACGCTCGTTCGGACATGGACGCCATTCCCCGTGTTCAGACCCTGTTACACTTGTTCCTTTCGATTACCCACCGCGCTTCGTACATTTTTTTTTTACATTCTGTGCAACGATATGTCGAGTTATAAGTTAGAATTGACCGCGGTAGATAGTCTCTTCAATTTTTCAATTCTTAATAAATTTTATGAGTAATATATAACGATGATTAGTACCCTGGATATCATTCTCCTATTACCCACCGTGTTTCGTACCTTTTTTTGACACTCTGTACAACGATATGTCGAGTTATAAGTTAGGATTGACCGCGGTAGATCGACTTTTCAATTTTTCAATTCTTAATAAATTTTATGATTGAAATATTGCGATGATTATTACCCTAGATATCATTCTCCTTCTCAAGACCCTGATATACTTGTTTTTTTTTATTTCAATCGCGTTTATTCTTTTTTTGACAGTCTGAGAGACCGACCTTTCGATTTTTTGAGTTTTAATAAATTTTATGCATGAAATATTGCAATGATCGTTACCCTAAATATCATTTTCCCTCTCAAAACCTTGATATACCTGTTCCTTCCGATTACGAACCGTGTTTATTATTTTTTTGACATTCTGTACAACGCGTGTTGCAAGATAGGTCGTGTTATAGATTAGTCTTGACCGTGGTAAACCAACATTTCGTTTTTTCGAGTTTTAATAAATTTTATGAACGAAATATTGCGATGATCATTACCCTACTACTACTACTGTGTTTCTTTCTTTTTTGACACTCTGTACAACGCGTGTTGCAGGATAGATTAAGTTATAGTTTATGATTAACCGAGGTAGAACAACGTTTCCATTTTTCCAGTTTTAATAAATTCCGTAGGCAAAATATCACGAGAATAATTATTATACACAGCAAGATACGCGTTCCTTTATATAATTACGTAATTGAACCATATGTCGACAAGTACCATGCGACGCAAATTTATACGCGTATATATGTATATATAGAGGTTAAGAAAAGGGTATTACATACCTCGTGTGCCGGTGTCGAGGTTGGGGTAGGTTAACCTGCAACTGGTGACGTGGCGCCACGTTGACTCCGCATAAATATCGCTGACACGTGTGAAATTGTATCTGGAGTCATAGAGAAACTAACTTTATACCTCCACCACTAACAACGAATATATAATATCTTTTCTTTTTAAATAATACGTGTTATAATAAAATCTGATTAATCGTAATTTCTTATCGAATTCAACAAAAATTAGTCCCTTAACTTATTATTGAAATCACGATAGTGACAACAAGACACGAGTCGCTTTATCCGATCGCGACAAAGAACAACACGCAACTGAGCCGAAAAGACATCGATGAAAATGAACCAACGAACTTGACCATAATGTTAAATTGGGCCCTATCTACGAGTCATGGCTCGCGTGAAATTAAATATTGGGTCGTTTGAAAAGTCATTTTGTTTCCCTTTTTCTTTTTTTTTTTTTATAATGCAGCTGAAGTATGAAGTTGGCTGTGAACACATACAATTAGGTCCCTTAAATTGGAAAAACGAAATGACTTTCCGAACGACTAATACAAACACTTAGAAATTTTCGTAATCCCATAAAAATCGAATTCTTCTAGATCTTTCTCTAAAAAAAACCATGATACGTGTTGGTATACATTTATTCATACTTAGAGAATATTTACAGTCTTTTTTAAAAGAAAATTAACGAAAATAGACTTAGGAAAATTGCTAAAATCAAAAAGGAGATGAAAAGGTCGATTTTCAGATTTCCACGAATCGTAACCCCCCCTGATTATTTCTCGTGCTTCTTTATCATCTGGCGATGTTCGGTTCGGCTCGCAGACGATGCGCCGAATATGCACGATCGAGCGTGCATCCGCGAGCGAACGAGCAGGACGCTTTGACGCGTACGGGCTGGCGAATCCTCCTTCCGGGGCCCTTTGACGCTCGTTAACACCGGCCATGCCCAGTTGCCCTCGAGCTTTTAATTCCCTCTTCTCTTTTTCCTCTTTTTCCTCCCGTTCCTTCCGGTTTGTTCTTCTCCGGCAGTGGTCCACGGGGCTGATTGGTCTTCAGAGATTGAAATTTGGATTGTTCGGGTACGAGAGGTCGCTTTTTCCAGGCTTCTATGACCGATTCAACGAAAATTGGTAGGAAATATAGGAAATATAAGTGATGAAGATAGATGAAATGTTAGGACGATCCGACCATGATCGAAAACCCTCTAATTTCTATCTATAACACGTCTAGACCTTCCAATAGTGCTGTCATCTAAGATAGGGCCTTATTGACGAGTCCACCTATAGGCCCAGGACCAAACGCGTTCCTTCCACTTCCTTTCCACCCTCGCAGCACCCTCAAAACGAGAAAGCTACCTAGAATTATGGACAACGAAGATAGAGAAGGAAGTTGATACACGCTACGCAATGGATTTACCAAGATGGATTCTCATAAAAGAAATAAAGTGTCTGTACTCTTCGGTGTTTATCGTTAGAAATCCTCGGCAATTAAATCACTTGAGTCCACTCAACCGTCCACTCGCCTTGAAGAACCCGAGGAAGTTGAGTAAAACGGTAAGACAGTGGGAAAACGAAATTACTTTTTCTCCGATAAAGAGCGATAAGAAATTATCAGCAGAAACTACCGCGCCCGTGCGTTTAGCGCAATCGCCCCAAAGATAGAGCACAACGACGATAAAAAAATAAATTAGTAAATAAATAAAATAAAAGGGAAGTAACTCGAGTGATAGGGTAAGAAAGCGGCGCAAATCAAGGCGCGAATATGAAATTATCAGCAGAAACTACCGTGTCCGTGTGTTTAGCGCAATCGCTCCGAAGATAAAGCAGTGCGATAATAAATAAATATATAAATAAATAAATAAAATAAGAGGAAAGTAACTCGTGTGATAGGGTGAGAAAGCAGCGCAAATCAAGGCGCGAATAAGAAATTATCAACAGAAACTACCGTGTCCGTGCATTTAGCGCGATCGCATCGAACATAAAAAAAAGCGACGATAAAGAAATATATAAATAAATAAATAAAATAAGAGAAAAGTAACTCGTGTGATAGGGTGAGAAAGCAGCGCAAATCAAGGCGCGAATAAGAAATTATCAACAGAAACTACCGTGTCCGTGCATTTAGCGCGATCGCATCGAACATAAAAAAAAGCGACGATAAAGAAATATATAAATAAATAAATAAAATAAGAGAAAAGTAACTCGTGTGATAGGGTGAGAAAGCAGCGCAAATCAAGGCGCGAATAAGAAATTATCAACAGAAACTACCGTGTCCGTGCATTTAGCGCGATCGCATCGAACATAAAAAAAAGCGACGATAAAGAAATATATAAATAAATAAATAAAATAAGAGAAAAGTAACTCGTGTGATAGGGTGAGAAAGCAGCGCAAATCAAGGCGCGAATAAGAAATTATCAACAGAAACTACCGTGTCCGTGCATTTAGCGCGATCGCATCGAACATAAAAAAAAGCGACGATAAAGAAATATATAAATAAATAAATAAAATAAGAGAAAAGTAACTCGTGTGATAGGGTGAGAAAGCAGCGCAAATCAAGGCGCGAATAAGAAATTATCAACAGAAACTACCGTGTCCGTGCATTTAGCGCGATCGCATCGAACATAAAAAAAAGCGACGATAAAGAAATATATAAATAAATAAATAAAATAAGAGAAAAGTAACTCGTGTGATAGGGTGAGAAAGCAGCGCAAATCAAGGCGCGAATAAGAAATTATCAACAGAAACTACCGTGTCCGTGCATTTAGCGCGATCGCATCGAACATAAAAAAAAGCGACGATAAAGAAATATATAAATAAATAAATAAAATAAGAGAAAAGTAACTCGTGTGATAGGGTGAGAAAGCAGCGCAAATCAAGGCGCGAATAAGAAATTATCAACAGAAACTACCGTGTCCGTGCATTTAGCGCGATCGCATCGAACATAAAAAAAAGCGACGATAAAGAAATATATAAATAAATAAATAAAATAAGAGAAAAGTAACTCGTGTGATAGGGTGAGAAAGCAGCGCAAATCAAGGCGCGAATAAGAAATTATCAACAGAAACTACCGTGTCCGTGCATTTAGCGCGATCGCATCGAACATAAAAAAAAGCGACGATAAAGAAATATATAAATAAATAAATAAAATAAGAGAAAAGTAACTCGTGTGATAGGGTGAGAAAGCAGCGCAAATCAAGGCGCGAATAAGAAATTATCAACAGAAACTACCGTGTCCGTGCATTTAGCGCGATCGCATCGAACATAAAAAAAAGCGACGATAAAGAAATATATAAATAAATAAATAAAATAAGAGAAAAGTAACTCGTGTGATAGGGTGAGAAAGCAGCGCAAATCAAGGCGCGAATAAGAAATTATCAACAGAAACTACCGTGTCCGTGCATTTAGCGCGATCGCATCGAACATAAAAAAAAGCGACGATAAAGAAATATATAAATAAATAAATAAAATAAGAGAAAAGTAACTCGTGTGATAGGGTGAGAAAGCAGCGCAAATCAAGGCGCGAATAAGAAATTATCAACAGAAACTACCGTGTCCGTGCATTTAGCGCGATCGCATCGAACATAAAAAAAAGCGACGATAAAGAAATATATAAATAAATAAATAAAATAAGAGAAAAGTAACTCGTGTGATAGGGTGAGAAAGCAGCGCAAATCAAGGCGCGAATAAGAAATTATCAACAGAAACTACCGTGTCCGTGCATTTAGCGCGATCGCATCGAACATAAAAAAAAGCGACGATAAAGAAATATATAAATAAATAAATAAAATAAGAGAAAAGTAACTCGTGTGATAGGGTGAGAAAGCAGCGCAANTAATTAATCTATATATAATAATAAGTATTAACTACTTATTATTAATCACCGATACTTTCAGAAATTTATTTAAATAACGAAGATTTAAAAATTCGTCGTGTTATTGTCCTCGGTATTCCTTCTTTTCAACCCTTTCAATTGAAATTCACTTCGTATAGACCCTTAAATTAGTCCACTAGTACATCTATCGTCATATATAAGACTCTAACTACTTATTAATCACCGATACCTGCAGAAATTTATTTAATTATCGAAAACTTAAAAATTCCTCGTGTCACTGTCCTAGGCATTCCTTCTTCACCCCTTTTAACTAAAATTCACTTCCTAGACCCTCTACTTAAATCCCTATTGCAATTACTATCATATACGTATGACCCAGACTAGTTTCGAATCCCTAAAAATTTATTCGTTTAATAAAGAACATTGAATTTTCCTTTGAAGCCCCGTTATTCTTGCTTAGTTCCCTTCGACTAAAATTAACCGGATATTCTCAGCAATATATTGGACCGTTCGTAAAGTCATTTCGTTCTCTTTTTTATGCGACTTAAGTGTGAAACTGGCTGTGAAAAAATGCAATTACATCTTCTGATGAAGAAAAAAGCGAAATGACTTTCCGAACGATCTAATATTAAAGATTGCTCTAATTCGATCATCATCTCGGCGTTCGATCGGGCAGGTGAATATTTACCGATTCTCGCGAAGCGACAAAAGCCAAAGCACGCTTCCCGGCAACGACACCGATAATTACAACGTTCTCGCGACCGGTTGCGTAACCGGTTTTCCACCGAGCCTCGCATTTGCGTAGGAGCACAAAGCGTAATAACGCTTATCGGGCCGGAAACCGCGGCGCAACAGCTGAACCGATAAGGCGTTATGTGCGCAAGTGACACGGCGTGTCACGCGTCTAGAACCGCAACGTTCTAACATCTCCCGAATTTCTTTCTGTTCCAGGTAAGACCAGGCCGTAAAACGTGGCGAGGCAGCCACGATCACGCGACCGGTAAGAGCTCATCGATCAGCCGCCATCCGATTATCCGGCGACGTTAATTTCGTCCTTTCGTCCTTCGATTCCTGGCCGCGCATCAGGCCTGGAACTCGAACAATCGCGGAATGGACACGGAATGATGTATGAACGTGCCACAATGGCGACCCAGCGTTGCTCGTTACCTTCGTGTTATTATCGCAACGCCAACCGAGCCGCTGTGTCATACCCGCGCTCGGAATACGTAATAACGCGAGGGGAAATGCGCGTTTCACTTTCCGAATCGTTAAAACGGTGTAATTAAAATATCGAAAGGCATCGCCGCGCGATTATCGCGAAATTCGTGCACGCTGACTCTCGCAGATCGAATCGGCCATTGGAAATTTTTACTACCGAAGCGTTTGATTCGATGCTTTATGTTTCAAACGAATTTTTATCTTTTTTCCCTCTTTTTTTTTTTGCTCGCGACGTTGTTCGATTTGGAAAATGATTTATCGCTACTGTCGTTGAAAATGTTCCCGGCGTTGTATATTACGCTCTATTTACGCGAATGTTGCCGACATTCGGAAGAATTAAATTATTTTGACGCGTTACTTATTTTCTTTCCCGGCTAAAAACTCTGCTCGTTTAAAAAATGGATTTCCCTCCTCGGTCAATCGTTCGTTCGACAAATGGTATTGCAGCGAGTGTCATGAAAAATTTCGTACTCCAGCAGCGATATTTTTCAGAGATATATAGAGACCGCGATGTCGACGACGAGCAGGTTGTTTCCTTGCGATTTAAGTCTCGATGGCGCGTGCCGTAATCGACAGCAGAGTTTGTCACACGTCCAGGCATATCTCTTGGCGAAGAACAACACGTAACCGAGGTAGAAAGACATTTTGGGCCTCATCTACCAATGTTTGGGCCGATTTCTTTATTACGAATGCCACGCGGTACTTACAAAATCGAAACTAAATCGTTAAATCGAAACGCGTTTAATCCGAGATCGAGATCAATTCTCTGCTTGGAATAAAAGTGTCTCCATTACGAAAGACTCGTCTCGTTTGTCGCTGTCACCAAATTTTTGGTGAAGAGCCAAACTTTGCGCTGGACCTTTAGTTAATAGAAAGTACGCTTAATTTCCGTGACTCGTTATCTCCGTAATTGGAGCATAACCCGCGGCATCAGCGATCGTGATGACCGACCCTCGCGATGGTCGCAATGTCAACGCGAGTCCGAGCGTGTGCAAGCGGAACCTCGAAGATACCGCTGGTGGCACTCGAACGAGGCGGTGATTCCGCTCGGTTAATACTTGGGAGGATTATACCGGGGATGAAGAGGGTCGATGGAGTTTCAGGGGCGCGTGGGTGGATTCATTATAGTTGCGGATGCTGCGTGCGACGCAGCCGCGATATCCGATACTCCTGAGCGCGTGGGTTTCGTAGGTCCGACTAGCCTTTGTGGAAATTGACAGGGCGAAACCTTAGCGGGAGTGGCACCGAGTTCCCTTGACGCTCGACTAGAGTGCACGTCCCAGTTCGCCGCTTCGGAAACGCTTTATCGGCGAGGCGATATTCCCTCGAAGATGGATCGTGTTTGTCCCGAGGAAAGGATCGCGCGTGAAAAAATAAGCGGAAAGAAAGAGGAAACTTTGCTCGTCCGACGCTCCGGCTGCGAGATAATCGAGTTCGAAATTTCGCGGAGTGCACCCGCACGCGATCGACGCCCACCCAACATGGCCGCCGTCGCAGCGTCGTACATTCGTACTTTCACGCTCGATTTTCTCCTAAACAAAGCCTCGAACGTAGAAACTTTACTCTTCTTTTTCGACTCGTTTTTTCGCCTAGAATAACTTACGCTAGTCTCTTATACCTTTTATACCTAGACATCCTCTGTATCGCTTCGAATCATGGCCGCTGTCTCAGCGTCGTACACTCGTACTTTCACGCTGGATTTTTTCCTAAACAACGCTTCGAACGCAGAAACTTCACTTTTTCTTTTCGACTCGCTTTTTCGCGTAGAATAACCTACGCTAGTCTCTTATACCTTTTATATCCACACATCCTCTGTATCGCTTCGAATCATGACCGCTGTCGCAGCGTCGTACACTCGTATTTTCACACTTGAGTTTTTCCCAAACAACGCTTCGAACGAAGAAACTACACTTTTTCTTTTCGACTCGTTTTTTCGCGTAGAATAACCTACGTTGGTCTATTATCCCTTTTATATCCAGACATCCGCTGTATCGCTTCGAATCATGACCGCTGTCGCAGCGTCGTACACTCGTATTTTCACACTTGAGTTTTTCCCAAACAACGCTTCGAACGAAGAAACTTCACTTTCTCTTTTCGACTCGTTTTTTCGCGTAGAATAACCTACGTTAGTCTATTATCCCTTTTATATCCAGACATCCTCAGTGTCGCTTCGAATTATGATCGCTGTCGCAGCGTCGTCCACTCATACTTTGACGCTCGATTTTCTTCTAAACAACGCCTCGAACGAAGAAACTTCACTTTTTCTTTTCGACTCGTTTTTTCGCGTAGAATAACCTACGCCAATCTATTATTCCTTTTATATCCACACATCCTCTGTATCGCTTCGAATATTTCCTCGATCGAGCATTTCGAACTCTCTCTTCTTACAGAACCAGAGTAAAAAAGGAACGCTATCCCCGTTAACCGAATTCGGCAATTGGGGAAACTTCTGGATATAAACGAGCGGAATCCGTAGAAATTGTCGGAATGGCTGTTGGGTAAATTTTGGAGATGAGAGACGGTGGAGTGACGTCAGGAGATCGACACGCAACGGAGCAGTGGCCTTTTACGCAAGCCTCGCGCCGTGGACCGGGTGTCAAAAGGGGGTGGCGTGTCAGGGGGTGGGCTGGTAACATTCTCAAACGAGCTCGCGCTCTCTCTCTCGACGTTTCTCTCTCTCTCTATCCATAGGCTTCTAAATTTAGCGTGGCCGGTCATGAATGGACCGAGACCACCGCTGATACGGACGATCATCCGCGCGCATCTATTCCGGCTAAAAGCCCGCTGATACGACCGCCTCGCGAATAATCGAGCCGCGAGGCTAGCCTAGCTAGCTTTGCTAATCGCGAGCAACAGACGCCAGCGATAGCTGCTCGGACAGGCCGATAGAGTTTCGGCTTGCTTCTCGCTTTTAGACGAGTTCCAGGCATTTGTTTGTTTCCCGAGCTTTCGGTTTAGATCATTAGGTTAATTTGGGTCTCGCTCGGGTTAAGGTTGGGTTAGGTTTGTTTCGTTTGTTCCGCCAAGGTGTTGGTTTAAGCTGGATCTACGGTGTTTGCGATGGTGTTTCTCAAATTTCCGAGAGCTTTAGTCGTTGCTGACGAATAACAAATTTCTCCTGTCCGATGTGTACCAATAGCTGGTTATTTAATCGATGTTTCGTCAAATTTATCGGTACACGTTCCAACGCGATAAAAAATAATTCTAGGAGTATAAGGAAAAATGTGGAAATTTAATTACGACTAATAATTCTCTTCTAATTCTTTTCCAATTTCCTTTCTAATTAAAATATAGAACAGAGAGTGCGCAATTGGAAGAAATATCGCGTGAAAATTATTTTCGCGTCACTCTATGACGTTATCGAGTGTACAATCGCATTGAGAATTTTGTAAGGAAAGTTTAAGTCGGACGATTCAACGAAGAGCGCGAAACTTGAAAGCGAGGGTGTTGGTGGAAAAAGGTGGAGGTTGAAAAAATCGCGGACGAAATAATTAACGAACTCGCGATTGGTGGCTAATCGCTCGAGAATGGCCGATCGATCGAAACGGGGCCGCGTCTCTGAAAGTGCTAAGCTCCGTATGCGTGCGTCTTCTATGCGTAAATAGAGCGTAAGATTCGAGCCGCGTGATCGATCGGTCATTTCCTCCTCCCTTTTTGGAACCGTGCCCCCCTCCCGCCTTTCGCATTTTCAGCTTGTCATCCAGCGATCGTTGACTTCCCGTTCAATACCCGGCTCCTCTAGTTTCAGAATTTAGAACGTGATTTATAACTCTCGCCTCCCTTTGATGATTCCCCGGATTTATCATTTCGCGGCTGACGAAAATCCCACCCGACCAAATGGCTCGTTGAAAAATAGTTTCAACGAAACAGGCAGGTCTTGGTAATAAAAAAGCGTCGAGATTTAACGCGCTGTTTAATTTCGATCGACTGAACGGTAGTAAACGCTTAAAAAGGGAACTGTTGGGATTGTCTGTTTGTAATTATAAAATAATTACACGATACGTGTAATTATTGATTTGGAGAATTTTTTTAGAAAGACTTAACGACTCGAGAGGTAAGAGGGTAAATGATGCATGTGGTTAAAACCTTTAATTATTGTCTTGCGTTTATATAAACGTTCTTTCGTATAAACTATTCATTCGAGATCGATTCTTGTGCTGGACTAAATTTATTTTTCAATAGGAAAACGGTATTGGTGGATTAAGTAATATAGAGAAATGTTTCAAAAGAAACGGATCACGAGTGATACTTGGTTGCATCTGAAAGACGTCAACGTCTAAAATGGTACAGAAACATATACAAAATAGATGACGTCTCCCAGGCGTCATTGTATGCCAAGGGTTAAGTCACTCTATAATCGGTCCACGGGTATATACAAGTAAACTTGAATCTGATCCGCGTTGAAACCTTGCGTCTTCAATCGAAATCCTGAGATTCCACGAACTTGGATCTACTATTCCGCTATTTTCATCCCACAAACGCGCGACTTCTTCTCGAAATCAATAAAAAAAAGGAAGAAGAGTAAATAAAAATTCTGATCCACGCCGAAATTTTGCGTCTATAATTGTTTCACAAAGTCCTCAGATTTCGTGAACTTGGATCTACAGTTTCTCCATTTTCATCCCCTAAATGAGCGACATTCTTTGAAAATAACGAGAAAAAAGAAGAAAGAGTAAATAAAAATCCTGATCCACAGAGGAATCTTGCATTTTTAGTCGTTTTACGAAGTTCTAAAGTTCCACGAATTTGGATCTACCACCCCGCAATTTTCATCCCCCAAACGCGCGACATCTTTCCGGAAACAACACGAAAAAAGTGAAAAGAGTAAATAAAAATCCTAATCCTTGGAGAAATGATGCGTCTGTAATCGATCCACGAAGTCTTAAGATTCTCCAAACTTGGATCTACCGTTTCCCATTTTCATCCCCAAAACGCGCGACATCTTCTCGAAAACAACGCGAGAAAGAAAAGAAGGTAAATAAAAATCCTGATTCACGTCGAAATCACGTATCTATAATCGATCCACGAAGTCTTAATATTCCCCAAACTTGGATCCACCGTTTCTCCATTTTCATCCCCAAAACGCGCGACATCTCGAAAACAACGCGAAAAAAGGGAAAAAGGTAAATAAAAATCCTAATTCATGGAGAAATCATGCATCTGTAATCGATCCATGAAGTTTTATGATTCCTCTAACTTGGATCTACCTCCTCGCCACTTTCATCCCCGAACCAACCTCCTCGAGAGCAACGCGGAGAACGGAAAGAGGGTAAATAAAAATCAAAATTTCGCTAGAGTCGGCGTCGATCGGGTTTGGAAACGTTGGAGACCGTAGCCGCGGCTGGGATCCTCTCGGCTTTGTGCGCGATAATCGCGCGCAAACAGCGGCGCGCAACCCTTTGCGCTTCCGAATCAGCGTGTAATGGGATAGTGTCGATCGGTGGAGCGTGTAACGCGATCAGTGTGCACGCGGCTTTATGCCGGTCGACGGAAATTCGAACGGATAAACGCGGTCGGCCCCACGGTATACCTACGATTACCGTGTGCACTGTTGATACTGTCCGCCGTGAAACATATATAAATACACGAGAGCTCGCGCGATTCAAAGCGAGGCGACGAGAGAAAGTCGGGGAAGACGAGGGAGAAAGTCAAAGGGAGAGTGAAAGACGGGAACGGCAAGCTGACGGATAAAGAGGAGAGGACCGCGTGAAAGCTCTGGCAGCTTTTTCAGAGGACACAGGTAGAAGCTGCGATCCGAGGCTCGCCGAAGAACCAAAGTAATTACCGGGAACAATTCGATCCTGTCGCTGTCCCGACGCCGTTTACCTTCTCGCGTCTGCCGGCTGATTAAATTGCCCGCTTCTCCTACCGTTTCATTTCGGCACCGACGCCGCCATTGCATTCTCGAGTACGCGTGCGAACGCGTTTTGCCGATCCTTTTATCCGCGATTCCCGTGTCTTCTGGACGAAGAAGATTCAGTCCCGATAGACGGTGCAATCTTGATCCAACCGTGACCTTTAGCCTTTGGTTTGTCTCTAAACTTTGCTTGTCTCGAGCTTGGGAGCCTTTGAAGATCTCTGGAGCGTCGGAGTTTTTGGAAAATTAGAAACGGAACGATATAGGACGATGTACGTGTCACTAAACGGAGACCTAGAGACCTTCGAAACGCGAAATACGAACGTTCTCTGGCAAGAATAAGGGTAGGTAAGAAGGTTCCGAATAAGCTTTAGATTCGAAGAACCTTTGGAAGGTTGTAAGTCAGAATTCTTTGCTGGTACAGACGTCGGGTCTGTCGTATATATGCGTCGTGTCGCAAGCTCGGAGTATTCCGATAAGAACCACGAGGTTCGAAGGTTTTGGAAGCACGAAACCGAATGTTACTCAATGAGAGTAGCTTCAACGACAGTCTTTTGGACGAAAGTCTAACTCTACGCGGTAGCCATGTCTGACAGGAAAATTAGAAAGGTATTCCGAGAAGTCGGCTGAAAATTCGATAAACAAGCGAATGCAAAAGTTGAAACCGAGAAATCTGTCGTAATCCGAGCACATCCGGGACGTTTTTATCGATACGGAATGCGCGTTTCTCAGACTCCAGTTCGCGGAATCTCCGAGAGTACGGCGAACGGCCGCGAATAAGAAGATTCTCCGGACGGGAAGGAAGAACTGCGCTGGATCACGAATTAGTAATAAAAATTGGCTGGCGATGGAAGTCCAGGCGCAGGTAGAAAGATCCTCGTTCGTAAATCAGCGAAACGACGTGGACGAGGGGCAACGACGAAACGAACTTTCCCCATTACGCCAATAACTTCCGGCGATAAAAAAAGGAAGGATGGAAGATACGGGAAATTTATTAGTCCCGAACGATCGTATCGAAGGCGTTGCTCGGGGAACTGGGTCGATGGACGTTTAAAGTTCGATACCTCGATGCGTCCCCGGTTTCTGGCTTTTATCTGCCCGTGGATCCGCCACCTGTGCGTCCTTTTCCGCCTCCCGTTCCGCGTTCCACGGTCCGTAATGGGCTGTCGCGTTTCCGGCGCCGCGTCCGCCTGCTTTTATCCAGTTTTAATTGGCCGGAACGCCGATAGCGACACTCGCGACGACTTCGTCGGGGAAATCGTCGAAGGACGCCGCGTTTCGCTTTATTTTTCTCCGTTCCTCTTCCGTCATCGATGCACGTTCATGTACGACTCGTTTGTCGCAAGAGATTCGAATTTTATCTTCCCTAGGGTCTTCCCTAGGGTTCTCGATGAGAACACACCGGGCCAGGTTATCTTTCTCGTAAATACCCACAACGCTATTGTCCAGCTCGCGTTTGCTATCGATATCCGTTTCTCGTTCCGCAATAGCAAGGAACGCCGCAGTTAAACGTCGCGAAAATTTCTAGTAAATTCAACCAACGGTTATTTCGATGTTGCACGTGCTCTTTGGTTACGTCACCCGACTGTTTGCGAGTTGGATTCGACGCTGCGTTTCGCTCGCGTCTTCCTAGCTGCGAAACGCCGTTCTTTGTATTTTAATTTCACCGCGCAGAACTGTGTCAATGTAGGTACGTTATTGAAATTTTTAGTAACGTTTCCAAGTAGCTTCTTGACTGCGAGCCAGTTGGGATAAAGGGTCGAACGCGGCTTGGATGTGTATCGAGTTAATCACCGACTAACTCGTCCCGATCTACATACCGCCAATCAATGGCGCGTTTATGCAGAGACGAAGCTGTTATTAAAACCGAAACAAACCGATCTTCAAAAATTCGTCACGCGTTTATTTCTCTTTCTCGAATTCATCCAAGTATAATTGACTCCTTCAATTATCGAATCACTACGGTATACCTCGAGTCGTATACGCAAAACAATTTTAATCATCAACGATCTCTTTATGGCGAACCTAACGTAAACCGAAACAAATCAATCCCCAAAAATTCGTAATTCGTTTATTCATCTTCCTCGAATTCACACAGCTCTTACTGACACTTCTAAAAAATCTTAGATATTATCAAATCACTATTATATACTTTAACTCGTATATGAAACAAAACTCCGTTTTAATCATCGACGATCTCTTTATCCCAAACCTAATCAAAGCGTCTCTTAAACAAGAGCCTCGACGATCCTCGGACTAACACGACAGAACTAACGACGTCATCTACCACCTCCTCCGTTACCCAATCGGAAACGAGGAAATCGAGAAGCGTAAAGAAAGGGAAGACGAAGAAACACGGGCGGAGAAGAACGAGCGAAAACGTGATTCCGGAACGGAAACGAACGCGAGCCAAGAATACGCGCGAGCGTTTCGCTCTCCTCGCTCTCCTCTCGTGCAATTTTCTCTTCCCTTCGTTTCTCCCCCTAACAATGTAGGATTTATCACCGGTTCGTTCGGTCGCGGCGAAACAAACGCGCAGTTCGCCGTTGACTTTAACTGCCGCGCGTTTTCGCGCTGGCATAAATTACTCTCGCCGAGCGTGTCGCGCGCGAATCGGCCGCAGGTGCGGATGCACCTTGAAGAAAGAGGGTAAATTCGCGGGATTACGAGCGACGTTCACGAGCGGAGAACTGGATCCGCGCGGAAACGCGAGGACTGACGGGCTTTCAAACCGCCCGCTGCGAGCCGGGCTGCAATTAAACGCTCGCCGCGTGAAAATAGCTTCGTCGGGGCAAAGACAACACGCGCAGGTGTTTGCGGGATATTCGCTTCTCGGTTTCCGCTTGGTTCGCGCTTTCGTTACGGCTCCGTTTGTTTGCCGATGCCCGACAGGGCCCCGAATTTATTCCGGATCGCAGGGGTTGTCAAGGTTCAGGGTTGCGCGACTCGAGGTCCTCGCGAATCGCGTGGCAGGATTCAAGGTTGACACCGTTTAGGGTCGTCGGTATTCATCGGCTCTTCTCTCTCCCTGGTCTTGACCCCGAGGATGTCCCGCTTACGACAGTCGCGAGTGCTGTCTCTATTTAGGGGACACGTCGCTTCGTCACTGTAGAAGGAAATTGATTTTTTTTTATCGCTTTAATCAATACTACGTTTCTAGAGAATATCTCCAAATTCTCGATGCAATCTTCGAAATATTATTCGCAATGCGTTCAATGCGGTTCCATCGAAACCACTTTTCCCGAATTGGTAGGAAAAACCTCTCGAAAACTGGGTTACAAATTTGCTTGAAATTTAGTATGTGTATACTATGATACGTGTATTGATAGATGAATCTACGAAATGAACGAAATAAATAATTTAAACAATATTTTCATAGATAAATAGAAGTAAAGTAGTGAAAAATCGACTTTCTATAGGTTCATCGACTAATGACGTTCATAATGAGTAAGAAAAAATATTTGTATTTTTATTATAATTACAAATTGAAAAATAATAAACTCCTGCAGTTACTTAATGAAATCTACTAATTTTCAAAGTGGTCGAGCAAGTATTTTCCTCGAGAAACAAAATTCCTAAAATACGTTTCTTCTACCCTGGGATAACGTAGCGAAACGCGAATGTACGACGACGCGTAAAGTCGTCGCGATCGTGGCAAGCATAAGAAGCATATCCCGGGCGTGATGGGATCGCGAAACTTTTTGAAATTTCTCTCTATCGCGTTCGTGACGACAGTGAAAATCATGACGCAAGCTCGTGCCGATATAAAGCGATACGTTGCGTGCGTCATCTTCGAAATTCCACGACGAGTCAACTCGTCCGCCCGGGCCGAAAGATCGAGATTAGCCTTTGCTTATATTTCCAGTCACATCCCGAGGTCGGAATTGTGTGCACCCGATCATGAATCAAAACCATGGTTATATAGAAGGTCAACGCGAGCCGAGGTTATCGGTGTTCGAGCTCATTGTGAGCGGAGATTGTCGCTCGGCTTGCCCCTATCTCTCGGCTTATCGCCATTGCGAACGTCACAATGCGAAGTTAGCGCAGTATCCAGAATCATAGCGATTTAAGGTTGTTGCTATTAGGGGTCATCGATACTCCGGTATCTCGCGACGCGAGTATCGGCCGAGAAGAGCGAATTTTTCCCGGATTCTTCGATCCCGTTGAGTTTTCGGACGTTGAGCTTTTACACGGAGCTTTTATAGGGAATTCCTAACGAACGACGCGTCACTACGCTTCGGCCCGAAACGTATCGCGAGCATTTCGCGCAGAAGCCCCGGGAAACTTTGTATGCTCGGGATGGAAAGTAAACGATTGTCGTTATCTCGTTATCTCATTTCTCGTTGGTTCTATTTGTCGAAATTAAATATTGGCCAGGAAATATCTCGGCGTACCGACAGAAACAGCTGCCCCTCTCTCCGTGATCCTCTTCTATTTTTCCTTTTCCGGTCAGCGAAACGAACTTCCCAAACACGATGCGTCTCGTTTTAACATTTCCACGCAGATGAACGCGGTGAACAGGTATTTGTATGGAAATTGAATGGAATAGATTTTTTGCTGGCAAAGGGAATTGTTATTTTGGCAATCTACCTCGCTCTCCTCGCTCCTGTCTCTCTCTCTTTTACGCGCGCGCGTGCTCGTTGTTCACCCCTCTTCCTTTTTGTTTTTTAATGGACGCCGCACCGTGTAACCGTCCGACAAAAATGCTGTACGTGTACACCCGGTACATGTATCTCGTTCGTGACTCGTATATCATCGGCGAATATCAAATTTTACCTCCTATATCCCCGGCGATAAAAATGACCAGCTTGCACCGGACAAATATTCTCCATAACGGATAGCCATCCCGCCTCGAATCAACGTTGGTTCACGCGTCTCTGATTTCCTAGCCCGTTACGCTACAAATTGAAAATTCACCCCGAATCTCTCCCGAATTTCTCCCGAATTTACCCCAGTGTCTCGAGTCAGGGATGCAAAACACTAGACGATTCACAGGTGTTTTATTCTTCGATTGATCCTCGACCGAATTACCCCCGAACTTATCCCTGTGTCTCGAGTCAGGGGTGCAAAACACCCGACCACTCATTGGTGTTTCATCTTTCGATTGATCCTCGACCAAATTTACCTCGAATTTCACCCGAATTTACCCCAGTGTCTCGAGTCAGAGGTGCAAAACACTAAACGACCCGCCGAATCCTTCGATTGAACCTCGATCTACGCGAACTTCGACTCGTTACTCGATTGCGACGAGTGATGATAACATGGCGAACGAATTCGCCGAGTTTGGTTCGTTCACGCGTTTCTGATTTCTTAACTCGTCACGCTACAAATTGAAAATCTATCCCGAATGTTCTCCAAATTTCCCCCGAATTTCTCCCTAATTTACCTTCCTTACGAATTTAGTCTCGAGTCAGGGGTGCAAAACATCAGACAACTCACCGAATCTTTCGATTGAACCTCGAATCTGCGCGAACTTTGTTTCGCCACTCGATCGCGACGAGAGATGGTAACACGGCGAACAAATTTGCCGAGTTTTCTCCCCTTTGGACCGGCGGAGGTTGAGCAACGAGGTAATAACCGGTGAGCGGCGATCACGGTGGCTGTGACGAGCCGGCGCAGACGGCTCGGCCTGGTTTCGCAAGCGCGAACTCGCGCGACGGTGAGTCAGGCGAGTAAAATCGGCCTCGCCGATCATCCGCGATCGTGATCCACTTATCAACCGCCTTCCGACTCGCGTCTAGCCTCCGCGACGAGACAAACTGGTACCAGCTGCGTCCCGAGGCGCAGCCTAATCGCCGCCTTTCGATTCCTCTCGAAATTTGCATACCGGCGAACTAGATCAAACGTAACGTCGTTACGAGCTGCCTCTGACCGCCGTCTCTCCTAATCTACTTATTCCCTCGCCTCGCTCGCTTTTATAACGGATTAGGCTTACCAACTTTCCCCTAACTTCGCCACGGGGGTTGAAAAACATTGCACAGCGAGTCTCTGATTTCTTGTCCCGAAATCGTAACAAAACTCGGATAATCTCAAATTACAGACAGTTTTTGGTGATTAGACAATAGCGCAGGAGGGTTTTACGCGGTTTCGCGGGGTAAGCACGGGTCAGGATTTATTTATTCTTCGATTCGCGGTTTCGCGGAAGACCTAGATCGCGGGTACGTCAACGACGACCGACGTGAAGTTACGTCTACGTCCAGTGACGTAGACCCGTGTCTCGTCAGAGGCTATAGCTAGCCTCTCTCTGACCCAAAATTCCATCGCGTAGCGCAACGACGCGTGGAGAGTCCGAAAATATCTCGCTAAATTTCCCGTGGAAATAGCTTTTTAAACTCGAGATAACGAATTAAAATCGAACACGAAAATACCCCGCCAAGTTTCGCGTGAAAATCGCTTTTTAAATACGAATTATTCTCGTCAAGGAACACCTCTCTGCGAATCTCTCGATTCTTCCACCAGTTACAACCTTCGCCCATGTTACATCGAGTCTCGGTTGTAAAATAACGAAAGAATTTTTCACTCGAGTCTTCCATAACCTTCCTCAACCATCGCTCTTTCGACCAGGAAAATTCGCACGCGTCTGACCAGAGTTTGCCAGGTCTCCCGTGTAACAAAACGCGCTGCGAATCTCACGATTTTCCCAGCAGTCTCCAATATTTGCCCCTGTTACATCGACTCTGGGTTGTAAAACAGCCAAAAAATTTCTAGTCGAATCTTCCGTATCCTTTCTCAGCCATCGCTCTTTCGATCGGGAAAATTCGCGCGTCTGGTCAGGAATTGCATTGACCAAGATTCTCTGGGTCTCCTCGATAACAAAACGAGTTGCGAATCTCTCGATTCACCCACCAGTCTTCAATCTTTGCTCTTGTTACATCGACTCTAGGTTGTACAACAACCAACAAATTTCCAGTCGAGTTTCCCGTAACCTTCCACAACCATCGCTCTTTCAACCGCGAAAATTTGGGTGTTTGACCAAGAATCGCGTCTGACCAGAGTTCGCCTGGTTTCCTGTGTAACAAAACGCGCTGAAATTTCTCGATTCTCCCACCAATCTCCGATCTTCGCCCCTGTTACATCGACTCTGGGTTGTAAAACAACCAACAAATTTCCAGTCGAGTCTTCCGCAACCTTCCTCAACCATCGCTCTTTCAACCCGGAAAAATTCGCGCGTCTGACCAGGATTCACCTGGTCTCCTGTGTAACAAAACGCGCTTCGAATCTCACGATTCTCCCAGCAGTCTCCAATCTTTGCACTTGTTACATCGACTCTGGATTGTAAAGTAGCCAACAAATTTCTAGTCGAGTCTTCCGCAACCTTCCTCAACCATCGCTCTTTCGACCCGGAAAAATTCGCGCGTCTGACCAGGATTCACCTGGTCTCCTGTGTAACAAAACGCGCTGCGAATTTCTCGATTCTCCAACCAGTCTCCAATCTTCGCCCCTATTACATCGAGTCTCGGTTGTAAAGTAGCCAACAAATTTCTAGTCAAGTCTTCCGTAATCTTCTTCAACCATCGCTCTTCGACCCAGAAAATTCGCGCGTCTGACTAGGATTCGCGTTGACCAAAGATCGTCTGTTCTCTCGTCGAAATTCACCGGATCTCCCGTGTAACAAAACGCGCTGCGAATTTCTCGATTCTCCCACCAGTTTCCAATCTTCGCCCCTGTTACATCGACTCTGGGTTGTAAAGTACTCAACAAATTTCTAGTCAAGTCTTCCGAAACCTTTTTCAACCATCGCTCTTCGACCCAGAAAATTCGCGCGTCTGACTAAGATTCGCGTTGACCAAAGATCGTCTATTCTCTCGTCGAAATTCACCGGATCTCCCGTGTAACATAACGCGCTGCGAATTTCCCGATTCTCCCACCAGTCTCCAATCTTCGCCCCTGTTACATCGTCTCTGAGTTGTAAAGTAGCCAACAAATTTCTAATCAAGTCTTTCGTAACCTTCTTCAACCATCGCTCTTCGACCCAGAAAATTCGCGCATCTGACCAGGATTCACCTGGTCTCCTGTGTAACAAAACGCGCTGCGAATCTTACGATTCTCCCAGCAGTCTCCAATCTTTGCATTTGTTACGTCGACTCTGGATTGTAAAGTAGCCAACAAATTTCTAGTCAAGTCTTCCGTAACCTTCTTCGACCCAGAAAATTTGCGCGTCTGACCAGGGATCGCGTTGACCAAGGTTCGCCTGTTCTCTCTGCGAAATTCGCCGGGTCTGTCGGGTAACAAAAGGCGCGCGTGCTCGCAGCGAAGACGCTAAGTAACCGGAGTGCGGTGGGAAGGAGTCGCGGAACGTGGCTAAAAGCACGGCAGGGTTCGGTCGCGACGATGACGGCCGCGGAAAAGCTCTTTGAAACGGTGCACGCCGCGGCGCGCGCTTTGACTCCTGAACTTTAGAGGCTTTCAGGCTCGAGCCGGTGCAGAGGAGACACACGGGGCGAGGAGGAAGAGGAGGAGGAGGGCGATAAAACAGGTTGCGCGGCGGTGTCTCGCGGAGCGTTCTCGCGCAGGCGGGCAGACGAAATAAATTGCTCGATGCGGAAAGCTCGTGCTGGAAATTAAGCTGCCCTCTTATCGCGACTTCGCCTCTGCCGAGCCGCGGCCTATTCTTCCCTCCGACTCCTATCGATCCTTCCGAACCTCTTCCTTTATTTTCCCCTCGATTCTTCGATCCTCCATTCAGTCCACGCTGCTAGAGCCTCCCGCCCCGATATTTCCTATCCCTGAGCTAAGTTTGGAGGAAAATCGCGTTGGGAAATTGTTTTTGGCAAATTTACCTTTCACGCCTGTGTGTCGATCGCTTTGTACTCTATGCCAATGGGATTCGAGAAGATTCGAGGTTTCTTGATCTCAGCACCGATGTTCCAATAGCTGAGGCACTGATTTACCAGCTAATCTTCGTGAAGAGTTCGCTAGTGGGCCCAAAACGAAACAAGGTGTGTCAATCGCTTTGTAACCGCTGCCAATGTGATTCGAGAAGATTCGAGAAGATTCAAGGTTTCTTGATCTCAGTACCGATGTCTCAATGGCTGAGACACAGATTTGCTAGGTAACCTTGATGAAGGGTTCACTAGTAGGCTCAAAACGAAACGCAGCGTGTCAATCGCTTTGAAACCGCTAACAATGAGATTCCATGAGGTTCGAGGTTTCCTGATTTAAGTACCGATGATTATGCCAATGGGATTCGAGGAAGTTTGAGGTTTTAGGATCTAAGTACCAATATCCTAATGGCTGAGGCACTGATTTGCTAAGTAGCCTTGGTGAAGAGTTTTCACATCAGGCCCAGAACAAAACGCGTGTCCTATCCTTTCTCTGTCATTTTCCTCTTTCTTTTGTTAGCTTCGATAATTTGCGTTGGAATACAACGATTCTAGTTCGTGTATTCGGTGTGAACCCGTCAAAAGTCAAAAGCTCAGGGGCGTGGTCACACCGAGTCTTCGTTTCCACCACTTTCTGGTCGAAATTTGTCCTTTTTTTTTTTTGTTTTTCTTTCTCTTCGGCTTAATTTATCGAACAATTATATTTCCTATAGTTTGATATCGGGGCACCAGGATCGTGTCGCGGGTTTGGGTTTAGGTCGCGAACGGGATTATGGAAGGCGATGTTTGTTGATAATTGCGATGGTCGGTTGTAACTGGGACTTCGTGTCCCATCGAGTTTATCGTTTTTCCGACCGTTTTTTCGCCAGAGTTTGACGAAGTTGGATAACGTTTGACTGCGCGTCTGTACGCGGTTTTTCCGTGCCCGGCTGTTTCACGAGCTCGGAATATTTTTATGTTTGTAAAGTTTGATAGAGTACGCGGAAATGTCATTTTTCAAGTACCCCGGTTTTTTCGGGTTCTTTGATGTCGCGTGCCATTATGCCTCTCTTGCCCCTCTTTCGCGTAATGCAAATTTCCGGCAAATTCCGCGCCGTGGATTTTCGCTAAATGGATTAACTCGGCAAAACGAAAGGCAGAAATTCGATTTAAATATAAAATATCAAGCATCGTTGCAGCGCGTTACCGTTGAAGCCTGTAAATATTCGAAAGCCGGAGTTAATCGTAAACACGTTAGCTCCGCGAATTATCCATCCCGCGATCTCCAACCTAAAATCCCATTTCCTCTTTCAACCCCCTGTCCGTCGAAAAATTCTCGAGATTCGAGGGAAAAACTGGTCGGACCGATATTTTTATTTATCGAATGAAACGCGTCGCGTTTGAAAAATAATTCCACGGTATCCATCATGGTTGTCGATGTTATCTCGTTACTTCGAGCAACTCGTTCAAAAACCCGCGGCCATCTTTTCCGCTGCAGACGTTCAACCCCGTTCGAAATCGACGCACGTTCCCTTTCGCCGGCTAATCCGGACGTTCGTGCAACGACGATCCCGTTAATCCCCTTGGCCGCGAGTTCTCGAAGAAGTTTCTCCCCGTTCGAGGCGCCTCTCACCGGGTGAAGGTAGGCCAGGCCGAGCCTTTTCCTATTCGCAGCGTCGCGACGCGTCGAGGCAGCCGTCTGCCACGATCGATCCATAGCCCGGAGAATTCCATTAGCTTTACGACGCGCCGATTTCGGACCGCGTTAATGGAAAACGCGGACTCTGCCGGAAACGAATTATTCCACAGCGTCGCAGCGAGCTTCCATCCTTCGTCGCGTCCTTCGTTGCGTCCTTCGTTGCGTCCTTCGTTGCATCCTTCGTTGCGTCCTTCGTCGCATCCTTCGTTGCATCCTTCGTTGTATCCTTCGTTGCATCCTTCGCTCGCGAATATCCCGAATATTGAAATCAACCGCAATTCGAACCGACTTCAACCAACGCGAGTTTTCGATCGAGTCCCGTTCACGATCGTGTCCCCGAAAACGTTTCGTCCCGAATTTTAGTCTGCTTTGCGACACAGGATACGGTTGTCACTCTGCACCGTCGTCGAAGGATCTCCTTTATCTCGCCTGTTAATCGATTACAGTCTTTCAGTATCGAATTAATTACGCGAACAACGAGTCTAGCACGATACGAGTTCTAGTAATTATATTTCACGCGCCTTCGCGTTGTTTCAAGTTTTAACAGATTTTATCGCGAATGAAATAGATACATAGCGGTTAGCTAGAATTAAATGTCGCTTTAAAGTACACCTTTCCGTAACAGGGATTCAATTTTCCGACGTTTCGACGAAGATTGATTTATCCGATCGAGATAAAATCGTTCCCAAACACTGTCGCGATTATCAAAATATTTAACGACGCGTAGAAGGATTTGAGAGTTGAAGTAAAATACTAGTTAAATTGGGACGGATAAAATTTCTCGATGATTATTCCATACGAAATATCGATTGATATACCAAATTTAAGATAACGTAACAGTGTTCAAAGTATAGAAATTAAATAATCGTATTAATTATTATACGATTTCTTATTTACTGTTCGAAAAAATATTCCAATCTTCGAATTTCTATTCTTTAATAGCCAAAAAATTGGCGAATGCATCGGATTAATCGATAAATATAATATTTATCCTATCCACTGGAAATTTAATTATTCAGTTACCGTTTAATAAAATATTCAAGTTCGATGTTAATTAATACAACCAAATTAAACCCTTTGCACTCGACGATTTTTTGGCTACAGAAGAGTAGAAATTTACAGATTTTCTGCTATAAAACTGACGTTACTTTGTTGAGTGGTAAATAAAGAATCGTGTACTAATTAACACGTAAAATTATTTAATATCGATATCACGCATAGTGTTATATTATCTTAAGTGTGATATATTAATTATATGGGTCTCCAAAATTTGATAGTGACCGACAGTCGCCTCTCGACTGCAAAGGGTCAAGATAACTTAACAATGTGCAGCGTATAAAAATTAGATAATCGCATTAATTATTATACGATCTCTTATTTTCTACTGAAAAAAATATTCGAATTTTCTAATTTCTATTCTTTAATAACCAAAAAATTGGCGAGTGCAACGTACCCTGTCCACCCAAAATTTAATTATTCGCGTGTGCTTCGTTCCATATAAAATTCCAAACACTCGCTTGCGTAATATCTTCAATTTCATCGAATTCTCCGAGGAAGAATGTAGTCTCGTAACTGGACTGTCCCCTCCAGCTGTGGCACATGCTCGAGGAACTAAGTTCGGCGAACAGTAAATAATACTAATCGACGCGTGATTCATCCTAGGCTCGAGTCTTGCGGTGAGATTTATTCCAAGCGTAAACGCGTCTCAATTATGCAATTACCGGCTCGTATTTACTCCAATAAGAATAATTCTGTCTTGGAGCAGTGGAATCGCTGCCGATCTACGCGTTGATCGACGGCGAGGATCGATGGATCGACAATGAAGGAGCTTGATCGACCGTTAGATCGATCGCGAGATAAGATAAAGAGGATCGATGATCGGAGGATATTAACGAGCCGGTGTCTTCTCCGCTCGGCGCGTCGTCCAATGAATGAGCCAGCGTGATCGCCTCGCGTCGAACGATGACACTGCAATTATCCACGCTGAATTACGCAGCAGACTAATCCCGGCTTATCTAATTACGCTCGTTAACTCGGCCGCTGGCGCACGCGTGCACCGACCGAGATTAATCGAGATTTTCGCGATCGAAACCTGCGAAATTGCTTCCACGGCGAATTCCCTTCTTCCCTTTCGCTTCCTCCCTTTACTCCCTCGTTTCTATACGACTCTATGGTTCGGTTACAAGTTAAAGACAAAAATATTACTAGTGTTCAATCATATTCTTCCTTTTTCATTTTTATTCGAAATATGAATAAGGTAGATTGAAGATTGTCATCGTTTATAACGTGATTTATGGAGAAATTTGTCGATAGAATAGATACAACAGTAAAATTCTTTGAATGGCAAGGTTAATGACTTCAGGATGATATCGCGCAAAGTCATCGAAGATCACCGAGAGCTGTGAATATATGCGGGAGTATTTAATTACCGCTAGATTTATGCGGTTAAATTATAATGCGGTTAAAATTTTTGAACAATGAGTCGTACTTATAGTTGAAATAAATTCTCGAGTTATGATACAAGGAGAATTCACTGGTTTAATAGGAAAAACATAAAATTTACTTCAAATTGACGTGTAAAGGAAATTGCATATTGAGAAAAAGGAAAAGATTAGTTTAATTTACAAAAAATTACGATATTAACAGACTCGATGTAAGTCAATATCGTATAATTGGAGCAACTCATCTGTCAAATTGCTCCCGCAAACCCAGTGTTAAGTTACCGTTTCTCTCGCTACTGATCCGATATGATTACAACTATAGTCTGGGACTTGATATGCATAGACTATTGCGTCACTGCACTTGTATACCTCCGACTTAGTACACACCACGTGGTCCACGGTGCAATGTCACTCCAGAACCACCATAAACCACAAACAATAAAAATAGAATGCTATAAAAGCTATAAAAATTTCCACCGTATACGCAAACATACGTATTTATATTTCATCGAAATTTTAGCTCGCGCAGTTCAGCGTTCGGATTAAAATCGACCGCGACTGTAACGTTTCCGTAATAAACGGAAATTGAAAAGAAGAAATTGGGAAGAGCGGGGAATAAAGGACGGAAGGTGTGTTGGAGGTCGTTGGAAATTGATAACCGTTGGAGCGTCGTTGGAGCGTCGTCCCGGCGAAAACGTTCATCGACGGCGCGTTTTATTGCGACGGAGGCGCCCCCCGCGAAGCAGCGGGCGTCGAACAAAGGCAACCACGACCTACATTGATAAGCAAAGCGCCCGGCGTCGGGCAACTCCGCGGACGACGTCGGCGAAACGGCCGGGAACGGTAAACAATTGGCCAAAATAGCGTAATTATTTATCCAAGGAAAACTGGGCCTCGTTGCTTCCACTTCGATCCCGCGCGCGCTGTTTCCTCGCTGTTTACGAGCTGTAACCGGCCGCCATTTTCAAAAATTCCATGTGTCCTCGGAGGTAGAAATCGCGGAGGAATCGGAGATTTTCCGGCGAAATAATTCGTCGACGTTTCAGAAAGTTGCAGAGACCTTCCGCGGCACTTGGCAACCCGGAAGCCAAGGTTCTGGTGTTTTATGACTTTTATCTTGTTTGCTTATCGTAGCTCTCGTGCTCGGCTACTGTTATTTTATTAGTATCCGTGTCTCTCGTCGAGACGAAACGCGCGATTCGCAGCGGTTCGCTTCTCGTCAGCGAAATCTTTCACATTTTTCCAGATCCCAGCGATCGGCAATATTTTCAGCTTGCCGAGATTCGTTACACCGAAATTCCTTCCATTTTCCGTCAAACGGAAAGAACAAATATGTTCGAACACGATAGTAAAGACTGTTAAAAATTCATCGCGAAACAAACTCGCGAATATTTCCATAAATCGGGAAATAATATTAAATCGCGGTGTTTTCGCGTAATTTGAAACGTTGAAAACTCGCGGTATATTTTCGTTTCCCAAAATTCCGGCGTAATTCGCGATACTTTCCCCGATCACTGCGAGGACAGAGAAGAGGTCTCGAAACGTGATCGTTAAAAATTCATCGCGATACACACGCGTTTGGAAGACCAAAGCGACGTCCCCTCGAATTCGCAAATATTTCCAACCCCTGCGTGAAACTCGCGATATTTTTCCTCCCCGGCAGAGAGAGAGAGAGGGGTCCCGAACAGGATCGTTAATAACTTTAAAAAATTCACCAGAGATACGAGTTTCTCTAAACGAATTTCCATTTTCCCGGAGTCGACGAACTCGAAGATATTTACCATAATTCGCGATATTCTCCGGGAGTTTGGCAACGGAAGAAACGAGGATCGATCGGCGACGTTTGCCGGAATTTCTGACCACGTCGCGGATGACGGTTGTCCCGGGGGTTGGAGGGTGGCCGAAAGTTTGCCGGTGACCGAGAACCTTTTCCGGGGATCGATTATCGGAGACCTTTATCGCGTGGCCGGCCGCTGATAACGCGGCCCGGTTCGACGAACCTCGATTGGACGCGTCGGAAGCACGACGAACTTGGCCAGAACGCCCAACGAGGCCGTGCATCGTTCGAGAATCGTTCCTTTGAACTTTCGAGCTTTGACGGGCAGCCGTCCAACTTTTGCCGTATAAAGCGTGCCCGCCGCTCGTAACTCGCGCCGCGCGTTCCTCCGCGTCTTCCTTCCCTTTCCTCCTTTCTCTCCTCCCCCCTTTCTCTCCCCTTTCTTTCTACCCGTCATTCCTTTCTTTCTCACCGTCTTCGTTGCGCCTGGGTTGATCAGGTGCGATCGGAAACGTCGCCCGCAGGGGTTCCGGTTCGGGAAGGTGGGTGTTAGATTTTTTTTATTCCTCAAGCGATCGTGTATCGGTTCTTCCGAGGGTGGTTTTCGAGATCGTTGGACCTTCCCTCTTTCTCTCCCCTTTCCTTGCACTCGTTACTCCTTTTTTTCTTCTCGTCTTCGTTGATCAGGTGCGATCGGAAACGTCGCCCGCAGGGTATCCGGTTTGGGAAAGTGGATGATATTTTTTTTTTATTTCTCAAGCGATCGTGCATCGGTTCTTCCGAGGGTGGTTTTCGAGATCGTTGGACCTTCCCTTTTTCTCTCCCCTTTCTTTGCACTCGTTACTCCTTTTTTTCTTCTCGTCTTCGTTGATCAGGTGCGATCGGAAACGTCGCCCGCAGGGGTTCCGGTTTGGGAAAGTGGATGATATTTTTTTTTATTTCTCAAGCGATCGTGCATCGGTTCTTCCGAGGGTGGTTTTCGAGATCGTTGGACCTTCCCTTTCCTCCATTTCTCTCCCCTTTCTTTCCAATCGCCATTTCTTTCTTTCTTGACTCCTTCGTTGCACTAGAACTGATCAGGTGCAATTGGAAACGTTGCCCGCAAGCTTTGCGATTTAGGAAGTTTTATTTTCAGGTTTTAGAATTTTTTTATTTCTCAAGCGATCGTGTATCGATTTTTCCGAGGGTGGTTTTCGAGATCGTTGGACCTTCCCTCTCCCTTTTTCTCTCCCCTTTCTTTGCACTCGCTATTCCTTTTTTTCTTTCCTTCTTCGTTGATCAGATGCGATTGGAAACGTTGCCCGTAGGGGTTCCGGTTTAGGAAGGTTTATTTTCAGGTTTTAGAATTATTTTATTTCTGAAGCGATCGTGTATCGGTTCTACCGAGGATGGTTTTCTAGATCGTTGGAGAAGAAACGAGGAAATATCCGTGTTATCTGCAGATTTCTGCGTTCCTCTCGAGTCCACGATGCCACTTCACTTATCAAAGGAGATATACCGCGTTACTCTTTGTTATCCTAATCCCAACAGATATTAATCACTGTCGCGTGAAATTAATTTCCCGAACGTGCTCGCAGCGAAGATTCATGGTTCGCGTGTTTTCTTTTTTCCCGGTGTTCTATACTCTTTTATTTTTTCAACGATCGTGTATCGAGTTATTCGAGAACGGTGTTTGCTTAATGATATTAATTAACGCGATGCGAAATGAATTTTCCGAACGTGCTCGCAGCGAAGATTCATGGTTCGCGTGTTTTCTTTTTTCCCGGTGTTCTATACTCTTTTATTTTTTCAACGATCGTGTATCGAGTTATTCGAGAACGGTGTTTGCTTAATGATATTAATTAACGCGATGCGAAATGAATTTTCCGAACGTGCTCGCAGCGAAGATTCCGAAGCGAGTCGTTTCCACTGGTTTAGCGGTAGATATATCGTATGCAAATGATAATAATTCTGTTCTAAAGGCTGTAGAGAACGCGAGATAAGCCACGTCTTTCGTAAAAGTGTTTTCAAAGTGTGACACGTTGACGTTTTAAAACACACCTGTTTTAACAAAAAATTGCATAATTCTACACCGGCAACTGGAGTTTAAATCGGAGTTTCTCGGTGTCGGAAGGAAGCGAGAAGTCTCGCGGAGGCTCGATCCGAAGCGGAGATTTATAAATACCATCAGGCAGGAAGTGCACCCGTAGAAAAGGTGGAGGAAATGCGATATTCGGCGTTAAAAAGCAGAGCAGAGAATCCTCTTTATCGCGGCTCTGCCACTCGCACAATGTCTCACGTGGATAATTATATCATTCCTCGCGACTGCGCTGCGTTACGAATTTTGGCTCGGGTCTCGTGGAATCCGTTGTATAAATAACCAAATTCCGTCGGTTTTAAATCTCGAACGGGATACGCTCTGCTCGATCCCGCTCTTTCCTTCGAATCCTCTTGCTTCGGCTTCGACGAGCCTCCGCGACGGAAATGCGACAGAACGAGAAACAAGGAAAAATATATAGTTGAAAATGGCGGGAAGTTATTCAATTAAACCTCGAACGGGATACGCTCTGTCCAATCCCGTTCTTTTCTTCGAATCTTCTGGTTCTTTCGGCGTCGACGAGCCTCCGCGACGGAAACGCTGTGATACGAAAAAGAAAGAAAACTAAATGACGGAAAATGGCAGAAAATGGCGGGGAGTTATTCAATTAAATCTCGAACGGGATACGCTCTACTCGATCCCGATCTTTCCTTCGAATTCTCCGGTTGCTTCGACTTCTCTCGACGAAAACGCGACGAAAGAAAAATAAGGAAAAATAAATGTCGGAAAATGGCGGGAAGTTATTGAAACTCGCGCAAGTGGCGCCGCCTAGGCGATTAGTCGCAGACGAACACACGGCCCTGTTAGCGCATTAGAGTCGTGCGATTATAGTCACGTGGAGATGAATGCGGTGGCTGCGGCAGGGGCGTAGTTGCGAAACACTGAAATCAATACGGTGCATTCTCTCCCATTCATGACTCGCACGCGTTGTAACACACGGAACTCATTCACGATGACCGAACACACGGAGGCGGGGTGCCTGGATCTTCCTTTCGATTCAGCACGATCCTCAGCGTCAGGGTTCCGAGTTTGCCGGTTCTTTAAATTCCGCTGGCGAACCTCGCCGAGGCGGACTCGGCCGAGATTACGCAAGAATACGTAAGACGCGAGCAAGCGGACTTCGGGGAGCTGGACTCGGGGACGGTGATTTTTAATTTCACTGCAGAATCGCGGAGTGGCCGCCGGGGACACGTACNTTGCATTTTTGCCTGTCCACCGGGATCAGGAGTTCGTAACAAAAGCGGCAACTTGGAGACGGAAGTTCCGTCGAGCCCGTTGGGAAACTCTCGGCCGACTTCCACTCTGCCTCGCAACTTTTACCCGCCGCGTCTGCCATGGTCACTACCATTGCTCCGACCATCTCTTTTCTCTATGCATTATCGTACTTCCGGTCGTATCCCGGAAATTCGAAGATGCACCTCTGATTTCCAGTTAACACTAGGTTTACGGGACCTGTCAATTTGACGGATGAGTATCTCCAATTATACAATATTAATAAATTTAATCATCTTATATTAAGTTTGTTAATATCGTGATTGTATTTAAATTAAACTCATGGTCTTATTTCTTAAAAAAATACGTAGTTTTCTTTACCCGTAAATCTGACGGGTCTCAATAAAGATAGGTATTTAAAAACGTCCGTAAATCTAGTGTTAATCGCTACACGTTACGACTTTTTGATTGCATTCAAATTTCTGCATATTCGTTAAATTTCGTCGTTAATCTGTGATTACTATGGTCGTTTGTAGTCGAATATTCTAAAGCAGGGTACGCGTCAAAGAGATTCTAAATACGATTCGTGCATTTGAATCACAAATTTGTAACGTGTTACCGAATAGAGTATACATAGCGAATCTCTTGCGCTATGATTTCGTTTTAGAAAAGCGTGATCTGAAACAGCGTTTATAAATCATTGTGGCTACTTCATTGAGGATTTACGCGACGAGTGTATCTTGTTTTAATGCAGTTCTTTGAAAATACTCGTTACTAAAACACAGTGATATTACAAACTAAAACGATGTAAATGAAAATGACCAAATTCCTACCTTTCCCTCGCGTTTGATCGTCAAAATCACCGAAAAACCACTTCTTGCACTGTGATTTCAGTTTATAAAAACATGAGCCTGAATCGGCTGTTATAAATTATTGTATATATTTTATTGAGGATTTACACGATGAGTGTGTCTTGTTTTCATACAGTTCTGTGAAAGTGTTCGTTATTAAAACGATCAGAGTGATATTACAAACTAAAACTATATAGACGAAAATAACCAAATTCTTACATTTCCCACGCGTCTGATCGTCAAAATCACTAAACAATCCCTGCATTGCGAATTCCGTGTCTACCAATAGACTCTCACTGATCTCTCGAAAGGAATATTTCCCGATCCTCGAACGATCAAACGGATCGAGTGATCGAGGAATCTTCCTCGTGTGAAAGCATTCGTTACTAATAAGATCAGAATGATACTACAAACTAAAACTATACATACGAAAATGACCAAATTCTTACCTTTCCCACGCGTTTGATCGTCAAAATCACCGAACAATCCCTGCATCGCGAACTCCAATAGACTCTCACTGATCTCTCAAAAGGAATATTCCCCGATCCTCGAAGGATCAAAAGGATCGAGGAACCATCCGGTTTCGCGAATCATCCTCGAGACGACATGAGCGATCGTCGTCGGGTCACGATGTCCGTCACAGCGAACTCAAACAACAAAGCCAGCGAACTAGCTGGAAGACACGTGTTTCCGTGCACGCAGCGATAATTACGTGTGAGCACAGGTACACAGGCGGAACGCTTCCGGTTGCCCTGCGAACGATAACGAATCGCGTCCGTGGTATTTTCGGCCCGTCAGCGTGGGTTTACGAGGGCACACACTGTCGATCATCGACAATAACGCGTCACACGGCACCATTCCATAAGATTTACGATCAACCCGGTCAAACTGCGCGTCTCTTCCAGAGAATCGCCGAGAAAATGGATGGCAAGCCTCGCGCCGAGCTGTAAATTAGGAGTCCTCTTCCAGGAAGGTACGCTTTGGTCTCAGGTGCGCTCGTTCCTTGATATACTTCGGCAAGAATTGGGTGGATCCAGACGATTTTATTAACCCTTTGTCACTCGAAGTACCCGAGGTTTCATCCCGTGTAATTCTTTCGATTCGAGTTGTCACGCGGGACCAATCGAAATATTTGCTAACGTAACCGACCAAAGTGATCGTAAAGACAACTCTAGCCGTGAGGATCGCTCTTGCGGATAGTGGTTAAATATATACCTAGTCGAACAAGGACCACAGACCGTCCTGACGTCGTGGAATATTGGTTTCTCGAAAACCGACGGTAACGTTAAGGGAAAAGCAAGAGTGAAAGTGTCAAAGATCATAGAAGACGTAGCAGAGATTCGTAGAACTCTGGAAATTAAAACAGATATCGAAGCAGATCCAACGTGTACTTAGACGTATCCTCAGTCGATGAACGAGAACTAGTCTGGTCGCGGTATAGTCGCTCATTGGAAACGAAACGAAAGTGTTCAGCCCACACGAAACCTTGGACCCTAGAACCTGTAGGCGGCAGTGTTAATATTGTATCGAACCGGCGAGATTGCTCGATGCAAAGGTTCGATTTACTCGGACAAAAGACATTGGACGAGCATTTACACGGGTCCTTCGTCCAGCAACGATTCATTATCCGTATCGTCTCACGATTTACCTTCGACCTTACAAGCTACTTCGGTCTCGTCTTTAACCGAGGGTTAGCTAGCTCAGGGATCGCTAACCGAGACGATGGCTACTCGGACGCGAGTATTTTTGGCCGGCAAAACCATTCGATTAGTCGAAAGCGACTGTTACACAGCCAGACACGCGGTTCGTCCGGATGAAAATATTCGAAAGAAGAAATGGAGAATACTCCTTGACTATCGGAATATTTCCTTCCTCGTGTCCGTCATCGAGAAGCGTATTGCACGAGCGAAATGGCTGCTGGTATCGCTTATCGAATTAGCCCTTAATCACCGCGAGTCTCATCAATCACCGGCTAAACGACTCTTCTTTGCTCGAGCCAACCCCCTAACCCCCTGGCTCCCTCAATTTCCTCCGCAAACTTGCATCCAATATTTTGCGTAAACGTTTCCGCCAACTTTCCCTGGCTCAGGTGTTCGATTTAAAACTGCAAGAGTCCGCAGAGCTAAGGTAAACTGCAAGGGTCTTCAGCGGAGCTCTGTGTATCCGCTTTCCACGGTGGCCGAGAGAGGGTGAAACGCGAGAGGGTGAGCGAGAGGGAAAGAGAGAGAGAGAGAGAGAGCGAGAGAGAGAGAGAGGAAACATGGCAGAGCATAGCGCAACACAGGCAACTATCGTGAGGTGGCCGGATCAATATTCCGTCCGGTCCATCCTCTGACCCATATCTCTCTTTCTCTCTTACTTACCTGTTCACCCTCTCTCTCTCTCGCCCTCTCTCTCTCTCTTTCTCTCTCTCTTATGCTTTTCCTCCGCCTCCCTTTCTGCCTGCCCCTTTCTTTTCCTCCCTCGCCCGGCTCCTATCTCCGCTTGTCTTTGACCGGATCCTCTGCTTCCCTCTGCTTTCACCTTTTTACAGTTTTGTTTGGCGTTTGTTGGCGAGATTGCAGGGGTGGTAGCTTGATTTTTGCTACGGAGTTTCCGCGATAGTTCGGCTAGTTCGCTGCCTACGGTTCATCCAGGCAACCTCGGTCGCCGAATGCGGATGTTTCGGGTTCAGGTGTCGCAGTTCTACGACCAGCTCCGTCCATCACTTTCCTCGATACCCCATTTTCCTTCGATCCATCAATTTCTCGAGCCCTACACACGCCTGTTCCTCCTGTTTATCGTAGAATTAGGTTATCCGTTAGAAGCTCGGCTACTATTCTTACCAGCAAAGTTCGAACGACCGTATGAATCCTTATTTTCGCTTCTAATACCCACCCACGGAATTAGAGTCGAGCTGCTAGTCCAGCGAATCGAGAAAGTACTCCTACCTCTCGAATTATTAATCCTGGTCGAAAAGCGATATACTTTTTTTATCGCGTCGAATCGAGTTGCTGGAACGAGAGCCCCATCGAAAAATCCTGCATCGCGGAAAATGTTCGTCCCGGCGAAACGCGCGAGGTGGAAAAGGAAGGAGAAGGAAGGGGAAAAAAGAGATACAGGGGTATGAAATTATCGACTGTCTATATAGCAGTCCTCTCTCTGGGGAAACTTTCGCGAAATTTCGCGGAGAAATTACCGTTCCAGCGTTAACAAGCTCGAAACACGAGCACGTTTAACTGCGGCCATACTTTTTCCCCGGAACCGGTTCTAAGGGTAAGAAACTCGCGTTCCTCGTCACTCCATATCGCGCTATGATGTTTCAGCGAACAACCCGGGCTCTTAACGCGCTGCTTTTTTTTCCCGTTTTTTTTTTTCCATTTTTCCCCCGGTCTGACCTATTTCCCACTATGGCTCGCGTTTTCTCCGCTCTCTGTTCTTCCCTCTCCCCCTCCCCTCGGCCCCTCTCCATCCTCCTCGTTCCCTTGTCCCCGGGCCCGCGTTGTCTTCCCGCTTTGTCCGCCCGCTTCTTACCTACGCCCGTTTTTCCCTCGCGACTCCGCTCCGTTCATTCATTCATGTCCATCCAGTCACGGCTCACTCGTTACTTTTCATTCCCTGACCTACATATCCCGTCGTCTTTTATTTAGCGTCTCCCTGTCCGCTCGATAAATGTATAAATCGCTCCTGTCCCATCTTCCGCCTGGTTCTCCTCGCTCCTCGCCGCTCCTTTCCGCGCCGACCCTCGCGACACGCTCGGCTCGGGATCACGCGTCGTTTGGCGACGGATTCTTCACAGGGGTCGCGGAATATTCGAATCCTTCGAGTTCCCGATGCGGAGGCAATGCCTTCTTCGCTTCGGCATCCTCCGCGCGATCGCATTTCCCGAGTTTGCCGAGTTTTTACCGCCACGTGCATAATGCATCGCGTCAACTGATCCATTAGCGTCGGTTACGGCTATTTATCAGCGTATCGCGCTGACTTTCAGAAACCGGTGCCTGTCGCGGTCTTTACCGACGTTCCGAATCCTCGGGAAATTTTGAAACGAGGATTTTCGAATTAATATCGCTAGCTTGTCGTCTAATGGTGGAAGTACTGTTCGAAATTCGATTTCATTTTGGTACGTTCCTAAGAAATTGCGTTAAAAATTGAGAACGGTCGAAGGACGATCTATCGATTACAAAGATTCATATATTCTACGTTCTACTTGCAACCGCATCCCTGACCCAACACCTGTACGGGTACCTAATGCCTATCGTTGAGAACATTTCCTCGATTTGGTTTTACTGTTCGAAATCCGATTCCATCTTGGTACATTTCCAAGAAATTGCGTTAAGAATGGAGAACGGTCGAAGGACGATTTATCCACTGCGAAGATTCGAATATTCTCCGTTCCACTTGAAATCATACCCCTGACCCAACACCTGTACAGGAACCTAATACCAGACGTAGCGGAAATTTCCACGATTTGGTTTTTGAATTAATATTGCTAACTAACCGTTTGATGGTGGCTCTTATCGGAGGTACTGTTCGAAATTCGATTTTATTTTGGTACGTTCCCAAGAAATTGCGTTAAGAATGGAAAACGGTCGAAGGACGATTTATCCACTGCGAAGATTCGAATATTCTCCGTTCCACTTGGAATCATACCCCTGACCCAACACCTGTACAGGTACCTAATGCCTGTCGTCGTGGACATTTCCACGATTTAGTTTTTGAATTAATATTGCTAACTAACCGTTTGATGGTGGCTCTTATCGGAGGTACTGTTCGAAATTCGATTTTATTTTGGTACGTTCCTAAGAAATTGCGTTAAGAATGGAAAACGGTCGAAGGACGATTTATCCACTGCGAAGATTCGAATATTCTCCGTTTCACTTGGAAGTGTATCCCTGACCTAACACCTATACAGGTACCTAATGCCTGTCGTCGTGGACATTTCCACGATTTTTCCCGGTGATCGATCATCGTTCCGCGGATCGACTGGCAAAGAGGAAAGATGGTGAGATGGCGGGGAAAGTACGAATTGGGGAGTGGAAGGAAGGACTACTCTGCGAGGTCGGCCGAGCAACGACAGGCTGCTTAATTATTAATATTCGTGGGCCGAGTGCAATTTCATCCGGTGACGGGAAGTAGGTCGCGGGACTGGTTTTGGCGCTCTTTGTTATTTATCGTGGCGCGATCGAGCACGCACGCTCGAACGACTCCGAGGAAATGTCAACGGGTAGAGAGAGTATCTCGATTGAAATTCGCTCGTTTCTTCGGCGCCGTGTCCCCGATGACGCAGCCCGCTCCGCTCGCACGCGTGCTTCCACGCGGCGGCGACGTGTGCGTCTGTGTGGCCTTCTCGTTATCAAACCACTCGCGAATGATAAACGCAATCGACCCGAGTGACGATCTTTTCCTTTCCCTTTTTTTCCCCCCCGTTTTCGTTCTCCTCCTCCTCCTCCCGATCCGGCCGTGCGAATCAAGCGTGCACACTGTTCCCGATCACCGTCTCCTCTTGTGTAACTCGCCTTGCATCAGAAACCGCTTTTTTGCCCGGAGTCTGCCTCTTCTTCGTCGCCGCCTCGCGTCCCGACGCGCGTCGCGATCAGCCGTTCGCGGAGCGGCCTAGTCGCGCCATTCTTTTCGCGAACCGCGTCCTTCTTTTCACGAACCACGTTTTTCTTTTCGCGAACCACGTCCTTCTTTTCACGAACCACGTTTTTCTTTTCGCGAACCACGTCCTTTTCGCGAACCACGTCCTTCTTTTCGCGAACCGCGTCCTTCTTTTCGCGAACCGCGTCCTTCTTTTCGCGAACCGCGTCCTTCTTTTCGTGTACCACGTCCTTCTTTTCGCGAACCACGTCCTTCTTTTCGCGAACCGCGTCCTTCCTTTCGCGAACCGCGTCCTTCTTCGAAATTCTTCGGTTTCGGGGAACGAAATTTTTCATCCCAGATCCTGGGACGTTTAGCACTTTCCAAAGAGCAAAGATGGCGGTTCTCTCGGAGCACGGCAATAAAGGGTGACTCGAAGAACGCAACGTGGTCTTCCTCGCGAGGTTATTTGAAAAAATTCTCGAAAGTTTCATTTCGTTATCCTCGAGTTTTAAGAATCGAGAATTTCACGCTCTGGCTCTGGGATATTTCACTCTCGGGCCAAGATGGCGAGATATTTGGACGCTGAAACACCGTATAGGTGAAGGGAGTAAGTTATTTTTACGGCACGCTCTTCCATGCGAATATTTCAGAAATTTACCCGAGTTACCGTTCTTTGCTTTTGGGATTGGGAAATTTTCTACCGCGGTTTAGGGAATACCGCTCTTCCGCTAAGGTACACGAGTTTTCTCGTTGTATTAGAACAAGCGACATTTCGGTTACCGCGTCGACGGAGGAGAAATGTTATCTTTGAATTATATCCTTCCTTGGCGAGAGAGAAGTTTCGAAATTTTGCACCGCAACAGGGGCGAATCTAATTTCGGAGCACGGGAGGAGGAGGAGATAAAGAGTTTCTTCGCGTCTTCGAATTTCTGACGTTTTAATCACCGTGCTGATAGTAGGAGAAAATTATTTTTCGAAGCTATCGATAATCGCGGAAATATTCCACATATTCGTATCGCGCTCGAAGAAATTCGATAAATTTCGAATGAATCAACTGGAATAACTAATTAAACCGGAATAATTCGTCCGATAATCGATACAGAGAAGCGTGGCACAGATTCTTATCTGTCGAGGACAGAACTGTAGAAAACGGCGCGAGGAGTTACCGAGCACGAATATTTTTCTCTTGCGAAACGTTTTCCCAAGTGCGCGGAGAACCGAACGATCTTTATACGAGCAAAAACGATCGTCCATGAGGAACGATGAGCGGAAAAAGCCAGGCAACGGTTACAGCCGCGGCGTAACGTCGATTTCACGATACTGGTCATCGAGGTCTAACCAAGTATCGACGAAATATCGCAGACCCACCCGCGCATCGCGATTCGTTGATTTCAATCTACGAAGGTTGTCTGCCGTAATTGGTAGATTTCTCGTTTCCGTTTCGCTTGTAAACGCGCCACACATGATGACAAAGCTTCTGCCACGATACCCGCTCGACCATTACCTTCTTTTCATCTCGCATTCTCGCAGAATTCTTTCCCACAGTTCCATTTCTTTCCTCAAATCGAACGCACTTGTCTACCTAATCTCCTGCGATTAATAGTTTCGATTTTTTTACGGAATTTAATCGACAACTCCGTGTTCGAATGATCTGTTTGAATGATTCATCGTGGAGAATTAATAGATATCGAAGATAAAATAAAATTGATCTATTCCCGAGTTCTAACGGGTGGAACTGGATTTGCTTGAACGCTTAATGTGAAATTTTTAACGCGTTATTTTTCGAGAAGATTCATCGATAGCGAGAAAGTTGGTCGCAAATGTTAGGTGGAAATTCTACGAAAATCAGCGTAAAGCAAGGTCAATCGTGTTATAATTGAAACTTATAAATGACAGTGGCAAACACGTGCATAGTGCCAGAATTAGCCGATGGTGGCGCAGCTGATTTCGGGAGACTCGTAAATTTCAGCTCGTAATTTACTCTCGACAGTTACCGAGGCTTTCTCGGATTTTGACGAATTTCAATGCTCGTAAACCGTAATCAACAGAAAATTATTTGCGTCGCTTGTTCCATTATTCGACGAGATTCGAAATTTTTTCCTCAGCCGCAAGATGCAGGTACCGCTTATCGAAATCACCACGAATATTTTTGTAGTAATCGACGATTCGTTTGCAATCCGTTTATAAGAAAAATAGAAATACACGTTAGTTACAAAAATATACTTTATTGCAAATAAATAACCGACTTATAATTTTACAAGTTTAAATACAGCGCAGTTTCTGCGATATCCAGGGAAAAATTCAGTGACAGTGATCGAATAATTCCGATGTTCTTTTCAGAAAGTCGGGGAAATATTTCGTAACTCTGTTTAGCGTTATTAAGTTGTTTAGTGTCACGCGAATATACGGTCTCTTAATTAACAACGGGCACATATACGGTTTCATAGCCGTGAAAGGGTTAAACCGGTGAAGTATAAGCGCCAGCATGAATAGCCGCTGAAAGAATTATAAGGGGAAAAATTGATATTGTTGATACTTAAATTTACGACGCGGTAAAAGCAGAGAAAGATTAATTAACAGTTTAGACCGTGAAGGAACTTTATTACTCCTATACACAGGATATCGCCGTTAATACACGCTGGTATATTACTTTCCGTCACACCGAGACAAGCATTACCGCGTTCAGAAATTTCCTCTATAAAACAACGAGCAAAAAGAAAAAAAAAAAAATTCTAAAAACAAGCAATTTATTCCAAACCCATTCTCATTTTCTTTATTCTTCGAAGATTATTTATTTTCGTAAAGAAAATATACGATCCGAGTTGAATGGTTCATGTATAAAACGATTATTTCGATCGATTAGTTCGTTCTGATAAGAATACCGTGAAAATTGTCGTTCGAAAATCGCGCGCTTTGGAGCGCCATCTGTCGGCGAGGAAACGAATCAGACGACACACCGTGGCATTGACTTCCGTTCAGATCGCAGTCCGTGCAGCATGAGGTGAACACGTGTCGTCAGGATAATCGCGAGGGACACGCTCGAAGGATGGCACACGACGTTCTCGCCATCTGCTCGTACACCGGTTCGAATCTGCGGACAGTGATCAGTTATTTCCGGTGAGAGCGAGCCCGAACACGCGGAATCATCGACAAGGTAAATCGAATCGATCTCTGGACACGTTCGAACAAAAGAAATCTCGTCCGTTGGCGTTTTCAAAACGGACGTTACAACTGCGTTACGTGTCTCGAAACGCAGAACTCTTTTTACATCTTCACGTTGAGATATACATATCTATGTATATCTCTCTAGTCCACCTTTTCATAATAACGTACATGTACGTAAATTTATATTCTAACGTAAAAATTTTCTATCGTTGTAGTAAGTGTAGTGAGCAGTATCGTTGCGATACGTATATGTATCGAATTGCTCGGAAGTGTTTTAATCAACGGTTAAACCGTTCTCCCGGATTAGATCTCGGTTAATTTAATTCACCATTAAAAGTTGGGAAATTCGCGGAGTTGGCTAAGGGCTGGCGTTCTTGCAGATAAATGAGAAGCAGCGGGAAGGGAGGCTTCGAGACCATTCTCGAACGCATTACCGGTCGTTAGACGTTCGAAAGTCGGAATACAGGCTGAAAGTTTCGAAGGATCGGCAAGAAATTACACGTGCGAACAATGTGCCCGATCTGCATGGTTAAGCAGTATGTCAAACTGCACTACAGAATCTTTGAGCATTATCTTAGGTAAGAAACTGTTCTTTTTTTTTTTTATTTTTATTCATATCAAACGAAATATTCGTTTTCCTAACCTAAACGAGACGCGATCCTTACGCCGTTGCGTTCGTTTACGAAACGACAACGCAACATTCGCGTAACGTGACCTTTCCGAAATCCATTTCGAGCCAGAGTCGTGTGTGTAACTTTTCAAATTTCACCGGTGATCCCCGTAAAATCGCCGGATTCGCGTCTCCCCGTAACGTTCGGCAGAAAAACCATTCTGCCCGAATTCTACGCTCGTAAATGTTCGCGTTGATTGGTCGAAGCGACCGTATCGAAAATTCGCCGCGGTAAGGGAGAGAGAGAGAGACAGGGTTTCTCGCGTGATAGCTCGTAAAGCGTGCGAGCGGTGGCGATTAAAAACTTTATGTCCGCGCAACATGACGCGGCGACTTGTTTTTGTCAGCCGGCCTATTTATACGCGCCTTTTGGCAGCTACGCGAGAAACTTCGTCACGAAGATCTCGTTTCCGTTTCGTGCCTCCGTCTTTCTCCGGCGAAAATTTCCCGAATCTCCGCCTCTTTCTCTAGCGTCCATCCTTCTCTCCCCCGTCTCCTCTCCTCGTCTTACTCGTTTCTCGATGTATCGCTGGTTCCCTGGACATTCGAGAGGTTAGGGGAGCGAGCAGGAATTCGGTAGTCACGCGAGCAGTAATAATAACGGTCTTCGATCGAATTACAGTTCGATAACGTTTCGAATTGCCTCGGGGAGGGGGCACGGCCGACTCGATAGTCCCTCCTGTAACGCAATAACGATCTTTCGTAGAATTTTCAATTTCTTCGAAGAACCGCTGCTACGTAAACAACCGAATAATTACCCGAATAGATAATAACGATAATTAAATTAGGTTAAATTTGAAATCTTCGAGGATAACGGCGCGAAAAATGAAATATTCACCTGGCCATTTCGTAATAATTAATATCGATTTAGATTATTATTCAACGAGTCTCGGAATATTTTCGAACTTTTCGGGAAAACAAATGTAGATAGGTAAATAATTGCGATTTTATAGGTTAGAGATTAATATTTAACATCGAACGAGTCTTGAACGTTATTTTCGTTGAATTTTCGTGGACTTAGACTGAAAGAGTTCGATTAGTCTTCTCGTGTAACGCAATAACGGTCTTCCATAGAATTTTCAATTTCTTCGAAGAAGGGGTGGTACGTAAACAACTGAATAATTACGCGAAAGAAATTTGAAACCTTCGAAGATAACGATGGAAAAAATTAAATATTCACCTGGCAATTTCGTAATAATTAACATCGATTGAAATTATTATTAAACGAGTCTCGAAATATTNTAATTAACATCGATTGAAATTATTATTAAACGAGTCTCGAAATATTTTCGAACTTTTCGAGAAGACAAATACGGATTATTAAATAATCGCGATTTTCTAGGTTAGAGATTAATATTTAACATCGAACGAGTCTTGAACGTTATTTTCGTTGAATTTTCGTGGACGTGGACTGAAAGAGTTCAATATTCGTGTCAGTAGCGTAATAATAGTGGTTTTACGTTGGCGTACGGTTGCAAGATGGAAAGGATCGATGGTCCAAGCCAGATGGCTGACTCGTATCGCGTTTCCCTGGATTCTGTCCGTGGATTATGCGAGTTTTGCCGCGAGATCTCGGTTTCGGGGCTTACTCTGTTTATAGTTATGCACGGTTGTTTGGATCTCGGACGTCCATGATCTGGACACGCCGCGGAAAGCGAGATTACCGAGCTTTGTAAGCGGCTTTTTCTACCGTTAACGAAGATCGTTGTTTCTTTCGACGAGCATTTCGCTCGAGGGATTTACTATGGGAAGATTTATCCGACGAGGGAACGTAATCGAACCGGGTCGGATCGGTTTTTAAAGCCACGCCTTTCTCGCCGGGTCTCGCGCGAAACGAAATATTTCAGTAACGAGTTCGAACGTGCCTCGGTTTCACCGTTGTGTTTCTCTTTCCGCAGCAAAACAAGTTTTTCTATCGCGACTTTCGTTGTGTACGTATCGACTGTTACGGGAAGGCGTAGGAAATTTTAGAACGTCGACAGAATTAGCGGTATGAAACGGTTAAATAATAATCAACAAGCTTAATTCGACAAGAGATTATTTCTGGTCCCTAATTAGAAACATTCGACGACGATTTTCTGGAGAAATCGATCCGTTAAATTTAAATCAAAGAATTTCCTGGAATATTTAAACGAAAACGTAAGGTTTTTTTTTTAAATTTTAGGTTTAAGTAGAAAAGTTTTTAATACTTGATTAGAAGAATCGCGAAACAGGTAGATAATAGGTATTAACCTGTAACGAAGCGAATATGGGAATTCTACGCTCCTTCGCAAACTCCTGTCACAACCATTTTGGACTACATTTTTAAAATCCATTCCCAATGTCGTTATAACCGAATAATTTACGAGTCCCTGCTATACCGCCATTCCTCTGTAAAAGTTACGAACTAACACTGACTTCGAGTTTAGCCAACATCTATTGATTAGCATCGAGTTCCAACAATAGTCTTGGAAACAGACACCTGTCCATCCCTGTAAACCTTGAAACACGAAAAAGCAAAATAAAATCAACTAAAAAAGGAACGTAGCCGAAATAATAGCCGATAATTCCGAAATGGATATCAATTTATATCTAAAGAGTGGAATAACAAAATACGCCAAAGGCAAATCCGATGAAATAAAAAGAAAACGACACAAATTGTTAACAGAAACAGAAAGGAGAGTCGAAAGTTTTGGAGCAACGCGATCTTTGGCCACGGTTCGTCGACGTGAGGGATGATTCGGGGATGATTCGGGGATGAAGCACTCGCGAGGACTCTGTTCTTCCTCGAACCAGGAATCGCAGAAAGAACGAGGGAAGATCGACGACGAGGAACCACTCGGTGTCGAAGAGACGAGCAACCGTGGAATTCGAACGTTCACTCGATTTCGCGAATTTTCTTTCCTGTTCGATGGTCCTCGCTGGCGAACGAGGACGACGAGGATCGACCGAGGATCGGAGAAGCCGAGACACCGATGTCGTTTAACAATCGGCGAACCTGCATTCGCGATTTTAACGATGCTCGCCGATCCTTCTCGATCCCCCGATCGATCTTCGTCCGTCGAGAGGCTTAGAAATGAATTTCTTTCGACTTTCCGATCGTGAAATACGATTTTCGTATTCGTGCACCGCGTCGAGACACGCCGTGTTATCGGAATTTGCACGGGGAGGGTACGTTTAGGTTTATTTTCGCTTTGGTTTAGAGGATGGGCGTTTCATTTGTACGAAAATGAAAAAAGTTGCTGGAAATGGAAATGAAGGAAGAGATAAGAATAAGGGTTGACTCGACGAGGTTCGACTGGAAATTCTACAGCGCTATGAATTTCCAGTGGATCCTCGTGAATCACCCAACGGGAGGGAAATATCGTAGATTATAAGTAAGATGAGGTAACACTGTGTTCACATTATGTCAAATATTTTCTTTTGCATCATATTTTTCTCGAACTGTCGATTATCTTAGAATAAGTCGTAGTTGTAAGTTAGAATAAGCGTTACAAGTTAAGTTATATTTAAGGCATAGGTATGTTCTTACGGTTGCACAAGCGAAGCTTTTTCGGTTTTATCTTCGTTTTAACGTAATTTCCAAAAGCGAAAATCTTGATTCGCGCAGATTCCGATAGGCTTAATCGATGGGGCGTCTCTTTCTGTTGATTAGCAGTCAACATCTACGAGTAGAAGCAAACGATAGCGAAGATTCCTTTAAACTGCGACTTACTTTCGTTTTATATAACGGTAACGTATACGCTTGTTTTTTATTTCGTCGAGGCATTTGGCTTTTATCCTTTTCACGAGACGAAATTTATTTATTTTTTATTCTATTAATCTTCGTTTTATCCACTGAGCGACGTTCTTTGCGTATCTGGGACTATCGCTTGCTTCTATTCCATTTTGCAATATCTTGTCGATCAATTGTAAATACCTCGCGTAAATTTCTTTGTAAATTTCTTTGTATCGTAAGATGGTTAACAGTGATTAATAATTATCGCGTATTGGCGTGTGGTGATAGGTGAAACACGTCCTTACTACTCTTGCATTATTATAAAGTAGAATATTAGCGCACACATAGTACTATGAAATATATACAAACTCAGTTTCCAGCGTTGCGAAATAAATTTTTATCGCTACCATAGTTTCGCTTATTCCTGTAAAGAATATTCCCGTTCAAATTTACAGAGCGTAAAACGCAGGAAAGTTTATTTTTCAAACCATAGATCGGGTTTGATTTCCGTAAAAGAAAAATTAGTTCTAATTATCCTGTAATAATTTGCTGGGAAAAGCTTGGCAAAATTTCGGAAACGAATCTTTTCAACGCACCGAAGAAGCTAGGAGTTTCCGTTTCTCGTGTTCAACGATAATTATTTCTTTCTTCTTTCTTACAGTCACTCGTTAATTTCCNTATCCTGTAATAATTTGCTGGGAAAAGCTTGGCAAAATTTCGGAAACGAATCTTTTCAACGCACCGAAGAAGCTAGGAGTTTCCGTTTCTCGTGTTCAACGATAATTATTTCTTTCTTCTTTCTTACAGTCACTCGTTAATTTCCGTAAAAGAAAAATTAATTCTGATTATCCTGTAATAATTTGCTAGGAAAAATTTGTCAAAATTTCGAAAAAGGATCTGTTCAATGCATCGATGAAGCTAGGAGTTTCCGCTTCTCGTGTCCAACTTTAATTATTTCTTTTTCCTTTCTTACGATCACTCGTGTCGCCTTTAGTACCGTTAGTATTGTCAGAAAATTATCGGGAATTTATTTATTTAATAGAATTTAAACACAACGTGGCGTAAACCGGTGAGATCCTCGAAAGACGCTCGCGACGCCGTACCGTAACGTCGTCGAATTCTACGCGTCGGATCCAATAGAAAATTCCCGCGGAACTTTGTGGAAATTCGAAACACGGCGCAACGTAGAAGAAACGGTTCTCAGCGAGCTGGAAATTCCGTTTGAAAAGAGACGGAACGATCGGTGCAACTTCCGCGCGATTCTTATTCATGAAATACGACAGAACAGTTTTGGAAAACAGCGGGGAAACAGCATTTCGACGTTTGAGAACGCGAGTCGAGTCGGTTAAACCGCATAGGTGGCCGGGTGTATATATATACCCTGGAATCTTATCAAATTTTTCGGTCAGAGTCGCGGCCAATCTCCGAGGACGATGCTATTCTAATCTAAAAAGTTCGCCGCGGTATTTGCCGAGCTTTTGCTATCTTTTGCGGGGATCGTGGGGGTGGTAAAAAGTTGGCCAGCTTGAAAAGGCCGGTTTCTTTCCAGCTGACCGAATTTTCTCGCGAAATCGTCCTTTGCTTTGTTTTCCCGCGAGATGCCATCGGCCGAATGCGTTCGTTGCTTTTACATCGCGATTTGACACGATCGGCGAGTTAATTAATATTGAAATACCCCGTATCTCATAGCCAAACACGCTTGAGATTACTAATCGAGACCATCCGTGAAAGGAGATAATTTAAAACTCACAAAGGAAGCCTACTATTGTACAACGTGTACGAGAAAATAAGAAAAACGAAATTAAACGAACGAGATGACGATAAAGGTACGAGCGCCGTTTATCGCGATCTAGATCTCGATCCGCGCAACGAACGAGATCCCATATTAAAGACAAGGAGTCGAATCGATTCGTTATACACTGCGAGGCAATTTCCGTAATCAGGAAGAACCGACCAATCACGGTTCACCAAGCCATCCAATTACAATTCGCCCGGTCTATCTAAACCAATTAACCATAACGACGCGATGGACGTTGTAAACCAGTCCAAACCGAGAACACCATCTTCGATCTTCGTCCAATCAACGTGCCGAGCAACCTGTCTGCCTACATCCTCGTTCTATCAGCGTCACCTGTCCTTCCAGTTTCCACGAATCTCATCGCAATTATCCTTTTAGCATCCTTTTAACGCTGGAGCATGGATCTCGCGACCTCGAAAGGAGAATCGCGATCGACGAAGGAAGTCTGCGAAATGGAGATCGAGGAGGACCTGGAAGAAACCAGTAACGAGTGTCGAAAGCTGTGGAAAACCTTGGACGCGCCTTTGGATTGCGACGATAACCTGTACGTGGCGGTTCGTCAGAGTTTGCACAAGGTGAATCGAGTCTCGAACGGTTCCTTGGCTTCGTTGAAAACCAGCCCGGAAGCTGGGAACAGAAGCGGAGTGTCGCAAGAGTCGAGCATGGGCAGATTTTCCACGATCAAGGCGTTCTTCGATCGGGATTTGGGACCGGAGAAGGGGACCAGGGCCAGGTGCAGGACCACCACCAAGATGGCCAAGCTGATGAGGACGCTTGGACTGAGGAAACGGGACTTGTTTGCTGACGGACTGGCTTCGAAGGGTTGTTTGATTTGATAGAATGTTCTTTGAGGTTTCGGGAGATGTGTGTTTGCTCCGTGAGGTCTTGCTGGGTGTAGATGGGTCGGGTTTGAGGTTAGCTTTGCGTGTTATGGATGAATGGAATTGTCTCCTCGTGCAGTCGTCTTCGTGTTTTCTGGTACTATGTGTTTGCGTAACGTCGTTGTGTAATAACACCACGTGTACGTAGAGTTTGAGGTTAGCTTTAGTGGATTGATCGTTGTTTTTGTTCGTTAGCGTGTAATTTATTTCCAACGGGATGGGTTTGGCATAGAGACAGGTCGATTTTTGTTCGAGCGAAGGTACTATAGTCGAAGCTATAACAGTTCCCTTTGTTAACCGTTCTTTACTAGCCTACTTCGTTCCTTTTCGGGTGAAATTCCCTGGTACCTGGCCATCTAAAGTACAATCGTAACCGTGAACTCCACTTCTCCGTTTTTATCTGCAGCTACAGAGACCTGGAAACTAGCAAATTGCTAGACAAATATTTCCACGATCCTCGAACCTGCTACTGCTTAAAGTATAAAAAAGGAAATCTTGGCTTCGCAGAGACCACGGGGAGCGATCTCGACGTGAATGGGAACGCGGTGTCGAAGTAGAAGAGTCATGAGAACCGTGAGACTGCCAGTTTCGTTTCGCGACCAGCGGAAGGGAAGCATCGAAGAGGAAACGCAACTGCTCAAGGACAAGTCGCTGTTTTATCGGATAACTCTGAACGGACGCGAGCAAGATTTTATTCTAATTTCGTTCTTTTTGCCTGTTTTTTTTGTTTTTCTCGTCCCCTTTCCGCTGTTTCACGCGCGAGGAACGAGCGTACTCGCGCAGGCAGACACCGTAAACACCGTAAAACCGAGGCGTTAAAGCGCGACGCTGGTGCAACGCGAGACCGTTCGTCGCAGCAGCGTGGAAATAATAGGTCGAGAGGTGTAAAATGATCGTTGTTTAAGCGCTGCCCGTTCGAGACTTATTTACAGACGCATCTGCGCGGAATTTGTCAGTCGTCCGCGCGATTGTTCTCCAATTCGCGACCAGCCTGATAATAAACTTGCCACGGCGAAGTTAACGAGCGAGAGTCCAGCATGTTTTTCCGAGAAAACATCTTGACAGTAGGAAGCGTCGCAGCGTGAACAGGACCGATTCGTGATATCGTTTTTCTTTTATAAATTGTTTACGACTTTCGTATAGACGACCAATTTCTTGGTTCCGACCAGTGAGTTTGTTAAGTTTATTAAATATGGTCAAGCATAGGTAGACGTAAGTTAAGAATTTGTTTGGCAGGAAATTTTTCTCATTGTTTATAGTAGGTTAGACTTGTAAAGTGTTTTTTATCGAATTTATCGTACACCTTGTTAAAGAGATAACCTTTTAATTACAGGTCGAATGTTCGTAGTTATTGTAAATAATTATATTAATAACGGTTACAATTGTATTAATTGTACAATATTAAAATTATTAATGCAATTATCCACGGATCAAGAGTCTTATGGATCCCGCTTTCACACCTGTTCATACCATTAAGATCCTCATAAAAATTGAACCAGATATTCCCAAAAAATTTGTCTCCATGATACGCGAATCGATAGAAAGATCAAATTTTGGAATAACCCGAACATATTAGCTATTTAAAAAGGGAGAAAAATGATCGAAGCGTCGAAGAAGATCTTACAGTCTTCTTCCAATCGGTTAACAGCGACTAGGAAAATGGCGAATCCCATTGGTCCGCGGAAACACCGATTCATATGAATGCCATATTGCGATCGATGCTCGTTCGAACATCGTTGCAAACCTGGGCGATCCGTTTCGACCGGTTGGCCTGATCGACGGTTGATCTCTCAGTCTCGAATCGTTCGTTCGTTTCTGGTGGAATCAGCCGGGTCTGTCCTTTCGGAAATCGTCGATTCGATCGCAGCAGGTGCCGGTGTGCCGTTTCGCGTGTGCATTGCAGTGTATCCTCGTGTTTGCGAAAGAAGAGCAAAGGCACGTTGTCTCGTCGTGTGCGCGGAAACCGTTAACGATTCGTTTGAACAGAGCGACACACTTTGAACCCGACTCGCGAGATCATTGATATTCGCCTCTCGGGCCGATTTCCTGCCTCTCCTCTTCTAAAATAATCCAATTTATTCCATCCGGCAGGCTCTCCGGCGTCTGCGAGCCCGTTAATTAGAAGCGACCGGTAACGGAGAAACAGGAATCCATAATCAAGATGTCGGAAAGGAACTGCAGCCTGTCGGACTCCTTCGAGACCTCGATGTCCGAGAGGTACAGCAGTCCGGGCTCGCTGAGCCTGCTGAAGAAGGACAGCCGAGTGAGCCCTTCGATCGAGAAGCTGATCGAAAGGCTGAGAATCCTGCAGCTGGAAGCACCCAGGTCGCCCAGAGCCCCTCGTCCCACCCCCGCCAAGAGATCTCCCAACGGAAACTACTCGTTCGACTCGTCGATCAACGAGGACGCCGACACGTCCTCTTGTAGCGGGATCAGCAAGCTGAAGAAAGCGCTGGAGATGCGTTTCAACGCTCATTTTTCCAGCCCGAGGAAGAAGCACAGCAGCCCTGTGCGAGACAGACACAGCCTGGACAACAACACCTTGAAGCTGATGCTGGCCAAGGAGCATCGGCGTCGTTGCTTGACGGACGCCGAGTGGGAGACGGAGAAGTCGCCGGAGAGTAGCCAGGGAAACATGAGTCCGATTTTGAATAGCAGCTTGAACAAGACCAGAAGCAGCTCTCTCCAAGTGGCTCCCGGCTCGCCTTACTCGGACATGGACAGCTCCAAGGAGTACGAGCAGCTGCCGCAAAGCGAGCACACCTCCTCCGTCGAGCACAGCCTCCGCGAGATTTCCGAGGTCTACTCCGCGTTCTTGTGCTGCAACAAGGACAAAGCGGAGAACAGGACGGCGAAGCGCGCGAAGGACGCGATGGAGACGAGCATGAGAGGAGAGGAGATCTTCAGACAGGCTGTAGACGTTAGCCTGAACGACCTGGTGACTCACGAGCAGAAGGAAATAGTCTTGGACAGCTACATGCGACGTGTCAGTCTGGATTTGGACCAGCGAGAGGAAGCTGTCTTCAGCGAGCACCGCGACAACTCGCGGACGTTGTCCACGGAGAAAACCGAGTGTTCGTTCGAGAACGCGCTGACTCCGTTGGTCGGGAAGCCGAAGAGTCAAATCCAAGACCGAGACGACTCGAGCTTCTCGATCGAGACCGACGCCTCGGACAAACTTTCACCGTCCATCGAGGTGGAGTCTATGGAAGAGGATCCGTCGATGGATGAAAGCAACGGGTTCGGGATAAGAAAATGGCGCAGCATGTTCGAGAACATCGGCGAGTGGACCAGCTACTGCCTGAAGAAGAAGAGTTACTCCGACTCGGAAATCTCAAAGGCGGCTCGAATCGACAACGATGACTTGCTCTCCGACGTGTTCATCAAGCGACTCGAGAGATCGAAATCGATGATCGGCGAGATCTCGAGCAACGAGTCCTGCTCCAAGGATCTGCCCAGCAGCGAATCGACCGGCGAATCTCTCGCAAACCGATACCACGATATCGAGAACGAGACTTCTCTCAGGTTAATCTTTTCATCCGGCTCGGATAACGACGATTCCACCGAATCTTCCAGGAAACCATCGAACGGTGGCTGTCCTGTCCTTTCCTCGTGGAAACTCTTCCATAAAGTAAACATCAGTAGAGTCTCGGAATATGGCACATCGAGTTCCAGGGGAACCGAATCTGACGATCAACGAAACGGTGATCCTCGCAGCATCGGTTCCGTCGATTTCTCTTTGGAGTTGGACGATCTGTCTTACAGGACCGCGAACGTGGAAACGTCTTTCGCTGAAATCACCTCGAATTCACCGGCGAAGTCTCGAATAATCAAAATCGACTCTGTCACCGATTGCGCTGATACGAATTCTTCAGTCCGCTCGCCGGACATCCCCTTGACGAGTTCCAACGTCATCGCCAAGTCGAAAATAACCGACGACAGGTCGGCGGAATGTGATTCCACGGATTTGACTCGACAACAGCTGCCGACGTTGAAGGACGACACGCACGATTCGTCCTGGAGCATAGAGGACGACGACGTCTTCGAGAACATCGAGTCGGTCGAGTCTTATCGGAGGAGGATCGGATACCGGTCGTTCTTGCAGAAGATGGCGGCCAGAGAGGCGAAGTGCTCGTTCAAACGATCGCCGGATAGGTCTCCGGATTCGTCAGTAGGGAAAACGTTGGACGGAAGCAAGGTCGAAAGAAAGAAACCGACGAAGATGGTACCTGCGAGGGGTATGCCAGGTAATCGAGTGTCGTCGCACGAATTTTCGGGATCTTGGGCTCTTGGTTTTCCTTTCATACTCCTCTTCCCATTTTATTTTCCTCTGTCGGTAGACCTGTGATAGATTCGCATGGACACAGGAAGTATCTAGAATAAATAAAATCGTAAGATCGGTGAACGGTTCGGAAATGGTGAAGCTTCGAACCGAGCGTAATGGGAATCGGGTAATTAGGCTGCGAGGAAATCGCAACTTTCGAAACTTCTGTACAAGGAATCGCGCGAGTTGGGAATACAGGAAGTCGCAGTTAAACCGATATTCGATTAAGGCACCAAATTCGTCATTTCCTTAGACGGCTTCTATCGACGGGATAATCCAATTTAGCGATCAGACATTAGGCATACCGTGAATCTTTAAGCGATTCTCTTCGGGAGTTTAGCGAGTCGATAGTTTCGAGTTATATCGATTGCCGTGTGTTCCGCGTCGGATCGAAGCGGAAAAGAGAAGCCGAGGTCGGAGAGGAGATAAAAATAGAAGAAAGATAAAGTAAAAATAAAAGAGAAAGGGAAAACATGGGTGCGGGGAAGTTTATCGAACCGCCGAATTCGCGGTTATCTTTCATAAATCGTGTGACGAGGCTCGTGGAGAGAGCGAGAAGAGAGAGAGAGAGAGAGATGGTGAGAGAGAACAGCGGAGTGGATTTATCCGCGTTAGGATGCATAGCGATGCTATCGATGGAAAATCGGGATTATGGTCGGCGATGCAACGTGCCGCCGCGGTTTGCCTTTCTTCTTCGACCGGCAAACAGCAATTTCGAATGGCGGACGATAAGGCAGGCGGCCGTAAATCATCGCCGAAGAAAGAGAGGCCGCGAGCGGAACGTATGCGAGGCATTAATTGGATAGATAACAGGCCGATCGGTCGCGATAACGTTGCCGCCCGGCGGCTCGATCAATATTTATCAATAGTTAATTACACCGCGAATTACACCGGCGAGCGGGAAATACGTTCGGGCTGGAAAGTAACGCGAGATGGAATCAGCGCGGATCCGAGCTCGGTAATCCGCGCGGAGCAGAGATACCCGCAGATTACCCGCCGCTTTTTTCCCGAAACTGTGTCAGATGCACGGCCACGATAAGCTAGCATAATTTCTCCGATGGACCCTTTCGGCTTCGCGGTACCAGCCGGAGCCCCGCTTCTTCCCTGATTCGCGTTTCAGATCCGCCGCTCACAGAGATACCGCTCCCGTCCGCGTGGAATCGGGAATGGTAAAAGGTTTCCTCGATCTATTCGATGATAACGATTTTTTAGCGATGATATTCGTTTCGAGGTATCACGGTCGAGGACCGTTGAGAACGAGAACGAGGGTACGACCGGAGTTCTAACCGAGAATTCGTCCTTTTTGTCCACAGATGTGCTCTTTCCGCCGTCGCACAAACTGACAGTGGCAGAGGTGTTCGACAAGCGGACGGACCTGCCGCAGCCGGAAGTCCTCAAGCAACACTTTATCCTGGAAGGTAGGATCGACGAGGCGGCGGCTCTTCGTATAATCAACGAAGGAGCCGCCCTTCTCCGCTCGGAAGATACTATGATCGAGATCGAAGCTCCGGTCACCGGTGAGTCCCTTTTCTCTCAGTCTTCCTTTTTCCAGCGTTTCGCCTCGCGTTTCCTGCGGGAACCTTCGATTCAATCGCCTGTGAAACCACCGCGTATCGATCAAATCCGTTTCGCCCGAAAGAGAAACGGTAAACGTGGAGGGGGTATAAAAAATGGCGGAGCAGGGGAGGAGAACCTTTGGAAGAATTGAGTCGCAGGAAAGGACGCATTATATCGTGACACGTTAGAGGGAAAAACGTGAAAGGCACTTGACACAGTTACACGCGGCGAGAAAGAACGATTCCCTGGCTTCGGTGTGCGTTTACACGAGAACGATCGCGACACCGTGAAGGCAGCAAAGTATCGACGCGGTGTTACACCACGTTGCTCTCTTATTCACCTGTGTACACGTGTGTGTACGAGCTAGTGCCGCGTGCGACGGATGCACGGTTGAGCGGTTCGTTTCGTCTGATCCAATAAGGGTAGCTAGATCGATTCCGCTCGTGTGGACCGGCCTTAAACCCTCGACCGGCTAGAAAACCGAGGCCTCGACGCTTCCAGGCCTGCCTGCTCTCGCCTGCTGACGCGTTTCTCCGTTTTAACGCCACGCTCGGCCACTCTCTCGCCTCTTCTCCTGTCTTTCCACCCCTTTTTCCGCCTCTCTGTTGACACTCGGCTCGAGTGTCGAGCCACCGCGATGGAGTTTTCGGATCGGGTTCTGGATAGGGTTCTGGATCGTCCGGCAATACCTTCCAGGACCATCGGCAGCTTCCAAAGCGGTGATTCTCGTATGGGGATTGAACTAATCCGATTTCAGGGATCGTAGTGTAAAATCGGCGCGTTCGAGATTACTCTCTCGTAATTTCGGTCGACTCGTCCTGGGCTAATTAGCTATTCGGCGCTGAGATGTTTCGTGTCAGAGGGAATCGCTCGCGTGGAAGCCAGGATGATTAAGCTCCCCTTTCCAGCTATTAAACTTTATCTTAAAACAAGTAACGAACTGGTAAAGAAGTAACCCGGAGGATGGAAAAATATCGGGGCACGGGAAACGAAGGCAGGACTCCGAGGCAGCCTGGATTTTTTTTTTTTCCAGTAAATATGTCCCTTTGAGCGAGCTTCCTCGCTAATTAGTTCTACTTTGCCATGACCTATTAGTTTTCCAGCAGTTAAGAAGCATAATCCACCGACACCTCGCTTTTCACCGCTCCTGCCGCAGCAGCCTTTCATTCTTCCAACTTTCTTCTCGCCCTTTTTTTATCTCCTCCCTCGTCCCTTTGATCTCCTCGTCTCTCCCTTCGCCCCCGTCCTCCCCGTAGCTCTCTGCCCTCCGGTTTTTCCACGAAAACTCGCCTCCGCTCCCGAATCAGCTTTCTTTTGTAATTTCTCCGAGTGTGCTCCTCGTTCCCGCTTTTTCCCGCAGGTCAGCTCTCGCAGCAGTCTTCCGTTTCCTCCGTTTCTTGACCTTCCACCTACGCCTGGCCGACCTTTTTCCACCGTTCCTCCTCGTTCGTCCCCGGCAAAACGCACTCGCGGGGAACCAGCGCAAAACCAGCCACTCGAGGCTTCTGGCAAACGTTTTTTCTTCTTTTTTTTTCCTTTCTTTCTTTTCACCCTTCTCTCTCTCTCTCGCCGCGGTCTCTGGCAGTTCCACGTGTCGACGGATAATAGCGGATTAATTGGGGCGAGCGATGAAAGGCAACGTTTTTTTCGAATAATTCCCCGGCGCTTCGAGAACCCGCCGGAAAGCGGAGGAGAAAAGTCTCTCGCGCGAGAAACGGTGTTCGCGTTATTCGTTATTTCTCAGTTTCGTGCTCCAGTTGGAGAACGGGGTCTAAATGGCTCGCGAGCTCTGAATCCCCGCCGACCGGCAGACTAACCGGCGAATTTTGCCAATTCGTTAACCAGACTGTTTTCACCCGGCTGGCCTTCCCGGTATCAGCCCGGTGTTCTCTAACGACCCGTCCTCTGCCCCGGCCCTGGCATCGGCAATTAAGCCGCGAACCTTCGCACCTTTCGTTTCGTAATTCCTCTGGATTTCTGACGATAGCCAGAAGAGGATCGGTACAAAAGGACTCGATGAATTGTACGTTTTTCTCGCACGATCAGACGATGACGCTACATGTCTGAATCGGTACCACGACGATAGAACCCGCGAAAACAGTGGTCTGTGACGAAATTAATTACTTATTTTATTGCTTTATTAACGTGTTAAATTTTGCGTTCCGTAATGAATATCGCGATTATCGTATTTCGTTAATTTGGATCGCGGTGTCTGCCTCGTGGCACAGTGAAAACACCTTACGCCCCTGTTCGAACCTTTCCGTCCACGATCCCCTTAAATTTCGATTCCACGCGTTCGACGGCGTTCGACAATGGGACCGGCGCGTCCCGACGTCGAACGAAACGAAAGCAACAGCCCCGACACGGCGACGCACCCCTACCCCGCCGCGGATCCTCAATTACGCGCATCAATTAGTTCCATCACGGTCGTCTTCACGGTGTCCGCGATTGTTCTGCAGGCACAATACACGCCAGAACACAATAACTCGGATCGATTCGATTCTGTCCTTCGTATCCCCACTGGACGCGCAGCCTCCACCTTTGTGGCGTCGACGGCCACGTCTTCGAAAGGGGTAGTTATTACCTTTGGTCGGCCATGCGTCGCGACTTCTATTGCTCCCGATTAATCCCCTTAGCTCTTTTATACTTTTTCTTCCTCTTTTTCTCTCTCTCTCGTTTTTCCTTTTATTTTACCTTCTTCGATGCGTGTATGTCTGTGTGTGTATGTGTGTGTGTATGTGCGGAGGAAAACGAAAGAAAACGGTGGAAGGAAGCACAGGTTGGCGATTGATTTTAGCAACGATTTTTTTTTACGCAATTTTCTGCCCTCTTTTTTCTGTTTTTTTTTCTTTTTCCTCGTTTCGCTTCGCGTTGTTTCGTTCGAGATTCGCGTCGGCGATTATCTCGACGGGCCTGGAAAACGCGAGGAGCCCCGGAGCGTGGGCGGAGGCAGGGATCGGAATAAATTTCTTTCGTCCGCGACTCGGTTATTAAGAGGATCGCGATAGAAATTCTCGTACCACTTGCCCGGGACACGGTTCATCACTCGGGATACGGCATTAAACGAGCCGGCGTTACTTCCTCCGCGGAGGAATACTCGGTTGAAAGCTGTTTTTCAAGCTGAAACGTCAAATTAAATGTTTTGGAAGACGGGAATCTCCGCAACTGTTGGAGAGCTGCAAGTGACGTAAAATAAACTCGGTCGAAGAGAGTCTCCGAGTCTCTCTCTCTCTCCCTCTCTCTTCCCGTGGCCTTTGTCGTGCCACGATCGATCGAGAACCACTTTCGAGCGGTGCCTCCGACTCGAAATATCCCCGTGAAAGCAATCGATTCCGCGGCGTCTTCAGCGTTGTTGACAGAATCTCGGCAGCATCCACTCGGTTACCTAAAAGAAAGGAAAAAGGGACAAAGGTGCAGTCATTTCGCGTTCTCCGTGTATCACGCCGCGACACGCGATCGCTGACTCGCAAAATTTATAGGCGTGCCAGTGACGTTACGGGTTCCTCCATAAATCAACCCTCTCGAGTATGGCAAATATTTCGTCGCGCTATGAAATCCGATTTCTTGATCCCTCTATGGAATTTTATATAATTCTTAAATAATTTTACCATTTTCGCCATAAATCAACCCTTTGGAATATCTGCAACCTTTATACCTTATGATATAATTCGTCTTTCGTACCAATTTTCTTTTATGAAATCCGATTTTTTCATCCTTCTATGGAATTTTATATAATTCTTAAATAATTTTACCATTTTCGCCATAAATCAACCCTTTGGAATATCTGCAACCTTTATACCTTATGATATAATTCGTCTTTCGTACCAATTTTCTTTTATGAAATCCGATTTTTTCATCCTTCTATGGAATTTTATATAATTCTTAAATAATTTTACCATTTTCGCCATAAATCAACCCTTTGGAATATCTGCAACCTGTATACCTTATGATATAATTCGTCTTTCGTACCAATTTTCTTTTATGAAATCCGATTTTTTTATCCTTCTATGGAATATTATATAATTCTTAAATAATTTTACCATTTTCGTCATAAATCTTTAGAATATCTGCAACCTTTACACCTTAAGATATAATTCGTCTTTCGTACCAATTTTTTTCTATGAAATCTGATTTCCTCATTCTTCTATGGAATTTTATATAATTCTTAAATAATTTTACCATTTTCGCCATAAACAACCCTTTGGAATATCTGCAACCTTTATACCGTATGATGTAATTTGTCTTTCGTACCGATTTTTTTCTATGAAATCCGATTTCCTCATTCTTCTATTGAATTTTGTATAATTCTTAACTAATTTTACCATTTTCGCCGTAAATCAACCCTTTGGAATATCTGTAACCCTTACACCGCATGATATAATTTCATACGAATTTTTTGGCAGCCTCTTTTCAAAAAATCTCCATTTCGAAATCTCGTTACTTACGCGAGAATATTACCAAAGCTCGGCGAGAGTCAAATTTCGCGACGAATTCGAGCCCGAATTAATCCATAATACCAAACCGCGATCCCATTTCGCGGGTTAACCTCGAACTCGTCAACGGACCGGGTTACAAAATTTGCATAAACCTGGGTAGAACGTCGATCAATTTCAGCGAGACGTTACAGCCAGATGTAACGGTGGGAGAACGGATTCGTTGCCAGCGACGCGGGACGTCGTGTGTCTTTCATCGAGAAACTTCGCGAATGAACGCGGTACAGACGCTCGTGGGTGTGTTCTTAATCATCGGGAACGCGTTTTGGCACGCGCGTCGCGATCGAGGGTGGAAAAAAAAGGGAACAACGGAGGAGAGAAATTGCGTTTCGCGCGAGTGGTTCGTCGTCGAGCGTGGAGGGAAAAACGGGGGCGGGAAAGCGGGTTTCCGTGGGGCTGCAACATGGCGGAGATGAATTACGAGCGCAATAGAAGAAGCAGCAGGTGAGAAGGGAGAAAAATCGAGTCGGAGAGCGTTGCGTTAGAGAAACCAGCGATTCCCTCGCGAGTTAGCTTCTTTCGGCTGATTTCTCCGAAAGATTCGCGCGAACGTGATCTTGGAATGCGAGTGTATCATCGTGTACGTTTCTTTGGGACTCGGAGTGTTTAATTTACCGGAGGAAATACGGTTTATCTCGGAGATGATTAACTTTGCTTAGGCTTGAACTTGTACACGCGTCTTAATGGCGCGATAGAAGAGGCGAATGGTAAAGCAATTACACGAGAATCACGCGACAGTGTACAAATAGATTTAGTTATTATATAACAGGTGTCGCGGTTAGTGTAATACGGATGTATTCCGATGCTTTTTCTGGAACGAAGACTGTGAAATTCGGAACACAGGATTGGATTGTTAATACTGGAATTACCGATTTGTAATCTATATAATAGAAATAGATGGATATAAATAATTGTCCTGTTATTTGAGAATGAATCGGTATTAATTTTGCGAATAATAGCTGTATTTTTTCAATAATTCGAGTCATTTTGGTAGTTCTAGTATTGAAAGTAATTGATCAAAAGGAATTAAAGGTACAGATTTTAATATCGAATCTACTAAATGTGCGTGTAAAGGGAAGCAAAATTTCGAGCCATATTAATTTTTGTAATTCAAGAATCCCTAGATATTACTCGTGGAATAATAAAAATTCCAGTGCATCGTTTTTTTCGACACCGGTATTTACAATTAAGAACTCCTTTAACACAGTAGCCTATCCGGGAAAATGTACATTTTATAATCCTTCAAACTGCGAAATATATTTTAAAACCGTGGAAAATTGGAAGCACGAATTTCGAGCATGCATATATCCACCGATAAAACTTCAAAGCAGTTCGAAATCCCATACGGATCGTCCAGTGAACAATTGCGGAAAATCAAACGCTCGGATTCCAAACATACACTCGCCGATAAAATTTCGAATCCCGTTCGCTCGAAGAGATGCAAAAAAAATTGCGAGAAATCCAGAAAAAGGTATCCGAACCCTTAGAAAACGAAACACGCGAGTCGTTATTTCGTTTCTCTCGCGAGGAAAAATCCCGTGGAAACTCGACTCGTTAGATAATTTCCCGATCGCCGTTTTCACACAAAAACTACGAGGATTCGAAAAAAATGGCGAAAAATCGGAAAAAAGAATCCGAACTCTTAGAAAACGAGTCGACGACACCTGAACATGCAAGTTGTTACTTCGTTTCTTTCGCGAGGAAAAATTCCGTGGAAACTCTTCTCGTCAGCCGATTTTCCCGATCGCGGTTTCCTCGCGAAGACCACGAAAACTCGGAAAAAATGGCGAGAAATCGTAAAAAGGCACCCGAACTCTTAGAAAACGAGCCGACGACACCGGAACACACGAGTCGTTACTTCATTTCTTTCGTGAGGAAAAATTCCATGGAAACTCTACTCGTCAGATAATTTCCCGATCGTTGTTTCCTCGCGAAGACCATGAAGACTCGAAAAAAATGGCGAAAAATCGTAAAAAGGC
>NIJG01000003.1:550972-562475 GCA_002201625.1 Euglossa dilemma
GTTCTATTTTGCGTCAGCTTTGATTTTTTACCTTCCAGGCTTCGAGGTTTATATTATATTTAAGAGCTTTGTATTCTATAACTCAAGGGAAGTTCGTGAAATCGACTATCGAGATATTTGTACTTTTTCCGCGTTTTAAAAAGGGTTACACCCATGGTTGAGTATGTGGCGGACTCGTAGGTTCCGTTTTCCTTTGCGTCAGCTTTGATTTTCAATCTTCGAGGTTTCGGGGTTTACATCATATTTAAGGGCTTTGTTTTCTATAACTCGAGGGAAGTTTGCGTAATCAACTATCAATATTTTTGTGCTTTTCGGTGTTTTAAAAAGGGCTACACCTACAGTAGAGTACATGGCGATGATTTTTAAAGGACTGATAATTCAGTGCCGGACGAACTAAAGACTGGAGGGACTTAAAGGATTAAAGACCGGAGGAATTTAAAGCGCGGAGATAACCTAATCAAGGATTAGCGAGGAGAGGGAACCAGGCATTCCGTGTATTATCCAGCATACCGTGAATTTTATTATTTTAATCAGAAGGTAACTCCGTGAAGTCTCGAGACCTGAAATAGCCCCGCGCGTAAGAGACAGTTCAGACTGCGCACGACGAAAGTTAGCGGGAGTTGGGGCATGAAAATTGTTCGGAACTTCCTTCTTTATTTAACAAAAATAAAAGGCATAAAAAACAGAGCAGGGGAGAGATATTCGCGTTCTATAAATATTCCGTCCATCGTCAACTCCGCCAAAAAGGCTTCCCTCTGTCGCGCTGTTCTATTCGCAACAGCTCCGCGTTCTCCCGATCGTCTTGGCCTCTGCCGGCTCTGTTGTTCCCATTTTTCGGATTTATCGCGCCTGGCATGGCTCTTTGTAATTCTGCCATCGCTTTACCGCTGATCCCGTTCGATACGCGACTAAACCCTGTCGGGTTTCGTCCTTTCCGCAGAGCAGAAGTGGCTCGAGTCCTATCCGATCGCTAACCGGTCTCCTCTTCTCCGTTTTGGCTCCCTGTCCCCTGTTTCGACATTTTCGCTAAACCGACGCTCCCACAATGGCCACTCTCTCTTCCCGGAGACGCGACCGTCTCTCTTCCAACCTGGCAGGGATCTTCTCGCGTTGCACAACCATGTTGTCCCGATATTTCGACTCGGTACCACGCATCGCGTGCTCTGCTATTGCATGTCACGTTCTCGAAGATTTTCCGCAACGTTTTCGAGGATTTTTACTCGACTAGGCGTGACAAATCGCGAGGGTTGCTATCTGACACGATGTTTCGGTTGAGTTCGACGGTAAACGTTTAATTTTTGGAGAAAATTAAAGAACTGGGTAGAAAATAGATAAAGTTTAGGGAAAGGGTCACTCTCGAAGATTTTCCGCTACCTTTTCAATGATTTTTACTCGACTAGGCGTGACAAATCGCGAAGGGTGCGATTCGACGCGTTATTTCGGGTCAGTTCGACGGTAAACGTTCAACTGACGGAGAAAATTAAAGAATCAAGTAGAAAATGGAAAAAGTTTATGAAAAGGGTCATTTAGGCCCTGTTAGGCGGATCACGCGCCGAGGCTGAGTCCGGCCGAGGCGAAATGGCGATAATCGAGGATTGCCTGCATTTTAGATGTGATTTATCGTTTATGCAGAGAGATGTTGTGAAACGGCGCTGAAGGAACGCAGCTGATTTATCTTTCGCGTTGGGTTTCCTCGGTCTGTCGCGACTGTTGGTCGCCTGGCTGATAGTTGGGCCAGGCCATCGCGCGTGTCCATTAAGATCCGTGATTAAGCGAAATGCTCGCAGAGTACGTGACTCGGCCCGATATTCCTTTACCCTTCTTTCACAAATCTCTCCCATTCGCCGACTAACGTCTCTCCATTCCTCTCCGTCTTTCCCTTATTCCATTTCCCCGTTCCTCCTCTTTCCTTCCATTTCATGCGCCAAGAAACTCGATGTCGTCGTTCTTCTCCATTTTCTTTCCTTACTTCGAAACTTCTTCCTCTTATCCGCCTTTGTTCCTCGCTTTTCCACCGTCGTTTTTTCTCGGTTTTCCAAGAGAGAGAGAGAGAGAGAAACATAAACAGCCCACGGGAACAACGAGACTTGCGAGATCTGGATCTAGCTTGTATTTTATTTCCCGTCCGATTTGTGAGCCAACTGCGGTTCCAACGGAGCAGAACATCCTCTTCCCAGAGGAGACTGGGTAATCGTGACTGGCGAATTAACGAGACCGCATGTCTCGGAATTAATACAGACGCGTCTGGATTAGTGGACCAGCCGTCGATTATCGGTCGTCGCGACGACCATCCGATCGTTCGCCGCGAGTCCAGGGACTTTGGATAATTAACGCGTGTAGGATGACGGCCGATGGGAACTGGCTTCCTCGGGTCCTCCGCCACGTGGACCAGTGTCCTGTGACCTTGTCCTACCCGCGGGATCAAGGACTATTGCCAGGAGAAATTTTACAATCGATTTGGAATTTGTCCAGTGTCTCCATATACCGATTTTCTCCTAATAATTACACGCGACGTTGATTATTAATTCTGTGATTGTTATATCGGGTTATTCGGAAAGTCATTTCATTTTTTTGGTGAAAAGATGTTTCACGTGATCGTGAACGATCGAATTCGACAAATTTTTCTGTTGGAAGAAAATGAAATTACTCCCCAAACAATCAATATGACACAGGAACTTCTATACTTCTTGGAGGTATGTTTACTTAAAGAAAAAAAAATTAAATTAAATTAATTCGCGAGAAATTTTAGATGCTTCGCGATGTTTAGAGTTTTGCGAGAATTGCGAAGGACGGATTGACCTTGGGAAGGTAGGAATCTAGTGGAATCACGGAGAAGCGTGGATTATCGTTTGTCTCGTTATTTTTGACAGAGGTTAAAGGGAGGCTTTTTTTATATCGGATTTTTGAGGGATCGATGAGAGGAGAAAAAAGAATGCAGAAGGACAAGTTCAGAATCGATTCGAAGGGCGTTCCTGCGACACTATATATATAATACCTCTGAAGAGAATTCACGGTTTATTGGTTGCTTGTATTCATTTTATATTATTAGAATTTAAGTATGCTCCAGTGTGCTCGAACAAGCCGTATTAAAGGAGGAGCTGCAGCAAACTTCGCGACGAAGGGAAATTGCAAAATCGATTTTATCATTTTTTTTTTCATCGAATGATCCCTTGTTGATGTTTTAAAATCCTATCGTACCCCTGGAGAAATGTTTTCCGCTTAGATCGATTTTTCGAACGTAGATAATGATTTTAAAATAATTATGGAGATTTTTTATTCTTTGCACGCGTCGAACGCCATTATTTCACGCAACGCGGTATGTTTAATTATAATTTCAATTTTTATATGCACAATAGGTCTCTGTTAATACGAGTAATAGATTCTGACAATTAATCGGGTCATTCGAATATCGGAAATACAGAAATTATTTCTAGAATGCTAGAAAGGTAAATTTTTTGTTCCTATTTCATTGTACAAATGTATTTATTATTTTTCGCGACACTTATTTTAATCTCTCGCCAATTAAATTTTTTCTCGTATCAAACACGACCTGATATAATTTCATCAAACTCGTATTTATCGAGATTGCATTATAAAATCAGCCATCTATTTGTCGAATCGATTAACACTGCGAAATAAAAGCTAGAAATTATAGAAATTAAAAACTCGAATTAATCACTGTTCGATCTCACGTATGAGTTAAACATCGTTACTTTTCCGTACCAAAAGAGTAAAGAAAAATCTTCGAATGGAGGAAATTAAAAATTGAACGCGACTGAAATCTTCGAGCGCAAAAAGTTCGAAAATAAACGCAAAGAAAATCACTCGAAGGCGAAAAATTCGAAAAAGAACGCAACGAAAATTATTCGAACGCGACAAATTTGATAAAGAAATTAGCGAAAATCATTCGAAGGCGAAAAATTAAACAGTAAACGCGACTAAAATCTACGAAGCAAAAACTTAAAGAAGCGAACGCAAAAACTCGAAGAATCAGCTGCGACTTAATAAAAATGAAAATCTAGTGATCTAAGAAATTTGGTAGGCGAGTGGCGGCTAATTTGAATAAATTCGAGTTGCCCGGAAACGAAAGGGTAAACACGGAAGGCGTTCCGCGGCTGTTCGTCGGCATAATGCCCAATAAAATTTTTTCGCCTGGAGATCGAATGGCCGCGTAGCTTTAACGGGGGATCGGGAAACAGAAATAGCCTGGTATCCGGGCAGAAAAGGCCGGCTGCTCGTGGCAAACTGCGCCCCCCAAGGTTTTTCATTTTTATCTCGCTCCAACTATCGAAATGTCACGAGCACGCAGCCTCCCATAGGTTCTCAGTTTCGGACAGCTGATCAGAGCTCGTTCGTTCGTTCTTCGTTCTTCCCGAAGGATCTCCCTTTGCACATCCGCGATCCCCGACACGTGGCCGCAATTATTTCCGAAACTTTGCTTACGTTCAGCCGGGATCGGGTTAATAAATTCGTGGCAACGACTCGGCGAGAAGTTAGCCAGTTTATTAGACGGGGATGCAACGACGGTGAATTGATCGTGATGAAATTTTATCGCGGCTTTCTCATTTTTTACGACCGCCATTGCGCGACGCGAATTCGCGCGCGTGATTGACTCCGCGCGCACGGTTCGCGAAAAATTTATTTTATTTTCCGCCTCTCGTCCAGGCTAATCTTTTGATATACGAAGATGCGAGGAATAAGCTGCTTATTACACGCATAATTTTTCCAGATATCGGGATCACCAGGCTTTTGCGATTAGAGTTTAGTTTATTTGCTTGTCGAGGGATTGATGCGATTATTATGTGACATCACGATTTCGTATATTCGTATTTTAGAAATTTTGCTATTTATCGTAGAGATGTGGTAGAAGTTTGAAAATTTATCCTTAGTTATAAAATACTGTATTAACTGTAGAAAATTATATAAAATCAGGGGCTGGCTAAATATTTTGAAATTTATATCCTTAGCGAATAATTTAAAATTTAGAGAAACGTCGAGTTGGAAAACAATAGCGATAATTATAAGTATTAGAATATTACTATTAATATTGCGTAGACATCGCAGTTATATCGTTATTTATTACAATCAGAGGTATGTGCGCTTTCTTAAACTTCACCAACTGCGATGATTGCTATTTCTTCGAGTAAAATTTCCGTTTGAACGTGGTTAACAAAGGAAGTCGAAGAGCGGGCAAAATCCACAGGAAATTCCGAAAAACATTCCATCGCGACCGGCGAAACCGCGCAAAGAAGCGGAAGCTGGAACTGCCGGGGATCCCGTTCCTTCGGTAACTTCAAAATTTCGAGATTCCATCGCGTGATTCCCACCCTGTCGCAATTTCGTCTCGAAACGCGGATTATCCCGTGGAGATTTCCAGTTTCCAATCTCGTCCACAATGGCTCGTATCCCTGGACCCCTCCATCGAGGAATCCCGCCGCAAAAGGGCTGGAGATTTCTCAGAATTTTTCCAAATTACTGTCAGCTGGTCGATGCCGGATAATGCCGTACGGCATTCGCCTGGCGTTCCCTCGATAAAGAGAAAGAAAAATCCTGCTCGTGACACTGCGTCGGATTAAATCCGCGATGGCACTTCCTCGTCCACGGAAAATCCTGGGAAATTTCTTCCAGCAACGGCAGTGTCGCGTCTTTCCATCCAATTCTCGTAGACTTAGAATATCAATTGATAACAAGAATAACTAAATAACTAAATAACTAGAACTAACAACCCTAATTATAGGAACAGAAATGATCAAAGCGTAGCGACGAAGATATTTAGATTTATAACAATTTTTCCTCTCTTTTATAATTTTGATATTCGTAAAGTTTCCTCGAATTTTCATTATCTCGTCTTCGAGTCAAATTTCCTGTATCACGGGACAAAAAAAAATTTCTTCCAACAACGGCAGTGTCGCGTCTTTCCATCCAATTCTCGTAGACTTAGAATATCAATTGATAACAAGAATAACTAAATAACTAGATAACTAGAACTAACAACCCTAATTATAGGGACAAAAGTGATCAAAGCGTAGCGACGAAGATATTTAGATTTATAACAATTTTTCCTCTCATTTATAATTCCGATATTCGTAAAGTTTCCTCGAATTTTCATTGTCTCGTCTTCGAGTTAAATTCTTTATATCACCAGACAAAGGAAACGAACGTATCTAAGTGATCTGAGTCAATAATTCGGAAGAATCGATTTTACGTTAACGTTGCCACGCTATAATTTCCATTATCCTCAAGATACGACGATTTATCAGCGATACGATTAAAAAATAAATAAAAATAGCCCACTGATTATTCACGAATGTCTTTTATCCATTATCGTCGTTGAAATTTTCAGAAAATGGTTAAAGTAAACCGAATATGGCGAATTTGAAAAATTAGCTGCACCGATGACCAGCACGGAAGTCGCGTTTATAATTCAGTGGGTCTAATGGTAATCGCGGATACGGGATGAAATTCTGGTAGGAGTGCCAGCAGTGTGCTAAAAGCAGGGATGTCAGGAGCACACAGGGTGGATCCATGCACCCCCTGGCCCCTGTCCTGTCCCGGTAGCCAACTTTTCAGCCACGCATAGTCCATGGACAGCCATTGGCAACGCGCCAGAGTCTTTCAGCCTCAGCCCTTCTGCCACCATTCCATCCAGCTGCCTCTTTATCGCGATTTCTTTCCCATTTCTACCTCTCCCCTTCCCCCTCTCGATTCTCGACGTTAAATGTCCCGATTATCGATCATTCCCCGGTTAGAAAGAAAAATTAATTCAATTCGCGTGCACCGTCCTCGTTCGTCTTACGATACGCGAGATTCGCATTTTATTTTATTCTTTCTATCTCTCTCTCTCTCGTGTTTTGAATTGGTAGAAAATAAAGGACCACAAGAGACACGAGAGAAGTATGAAAAACGTGGCGAGACGAAGCCAGGAATTATTTGATCATCGTAGACCGAAGGAGAGGTCGACGGAGATGGGTAATTCTCGTTTGTCATAAACGCGCACTCCATTCGAACGTAATTGCCGCGAATGGCTCGGAAAATAAACCGAAGAATACATCGGGATATTTATTTTGACCGAGGCAGAGTCTTCCCGCGCGAGATATCGCTGCAGTAAATTTCCTATCGGCCGTAAATAAAGCGGAGTACATTCGACAACAGTTATCCATCTTTACCATGACAAGAAAGTCGAAGAAGGAAACAAACGACGCCCGATACATCATACCTTCCCTCTCTCTCGACCCTCGACATACGCTTTCACACCCCTTCCTCGACCTTCCCCTAGGCGAGAGAGAAATTTGTTAAATTAAAAAATGATTCCTCGCCGAGTCGCGGGGTTCGAAACCTTTTTTCCCGGCGGTAATAGAAATTTCTTGGAAATACGTTTTCGGATATACAAGGGTGAGATTTCTGGATTTCACCATTTGTGCGTGAATTCAACATCCGTCAACCCTCGCGACGATTAACCCTTTGCACTTGGTGGTATTTTTCGTTATAGAAAAATAGTAATTCGGAGATCTTCTACCATAAAGTTAACGATATTTTTGAAATAGTCAAAAAGAAACCCTATGGAAATTAAGATATGGAATTATTTTATCTCGACATTCCACGCATTGGTGGCTAATTTTAAATTTTATGTATCTTTGATATGAATATAATTAGCGTCGATCTTTAGAAACTGATGAAATGGCGACTGAGAGTCCCCTTTCGAGTGCAAAGGCTTAAACCGCGAATATTCGAGGAATATTTACGAAATATTCGATAAACGTTCGCGGAAAGATTCGCGGAGATCGGAGACGGAAGAAATTCCGGGGAAGATGATAGATTCGAGAGGTGAGAGCCCGTTTGGCACGTGGTTGTTCGACGAAACGTCGAGGGTGGTAGATCCTCGCGAGGAAACGTCGATAACGTGGAATATCGATAGGAGCACGCGTTAAGATTTCATGCGGCTGCAAGTGGCGTCGCGGTGCAGCCGAGCTTTGATAAATATTCCGTTGCATCGAAGGGGATCTTACGGTTCAGACGGGAAACAATATAACGCCGGCCTCCATTTTCCGCTAAGCTTCCTTAAGGCAACGTCTATAAAATAACGGCACACGTGCGCGTTGTAGGGCAAATATCGACCGACGTGTCGTTTTCTCCTTTAAATACGAGTGCCTTCACCACGCTCGCGTTGCGCAAATGGCGAAGCTGCGTCGAAAATTGGCGAACAATTGAAAATTATTCGAACCGAATCTGGAAACGAATACTATTTCCCATAATTCTCTAATAAATCGGTATCTTTCCTAATCGTCAAAGAATTTTCGAAGACTTTGTAATGAAAGAAAAAGATCTTCTCAGAAGATTTCGAATATACGGTAGTGGTAAAAAATTGTCAAGAAATTAAAAAATTAGGTAGAGATAATTTTACAAAAATCGAGAAGAGTAATTTCATCTTGAAGAATTGTTAAATTGAAATAAAATTGTTAAATCGTGGAAAAATGATCCAAAAAGGGATCGAGACTTATCAAGAACGATCAGTCGTTGATTATCGAGATTAATTAATTTCCGGTGAAAAGTTTCCGGGCAAATTACGATCTCTCAAGACGTCGAGGTTAAAGGTAACACCCGAGGCTTGGCTCGGAATTTTGCCGGCGAGAAATTTCCATTTTTTATCGGGAAAATTCCAATTTCCCCGGGAAAGAAGGCTCACGCGAGCGTTCTCGGGGCATTAACGCGGCGACGCCGGCGTCGATTGCGCGATAAATCAGCCGATGATCCGCCGACACCGCGGTCGAACTTCATTTCCTCTGTGTATCCTTATTTACGAGCGTCGCCGGTCCGCTTAAGTACACATAAATCTCGCCTCTTGGCTGGCCCTGTTCTCCGGGACAACTCAACTTGGCTTGATCCTTGACAGCGAGCAGACTCGCCTTAATAAACGCGGTATTCGGTCCGGAGCGCAGCCATGCCCGACATTTTTCCTCTCCTCGGGTCAGCTGCCATGAAACTTTCAGCCGAGAACCATCGATTGGCCCCGATAACAGCCCCAGTCATCGATATCGCTCCAGTCTTCCGCATTATTTCGAATTTCCCATCGCGCGTTAGCCAATTGCCAATCCTCGAATGTCGCGAATCCGAGGATCACACGCGCGAAATTCCTGTATCCATTAAAATTGCGAAACTACTATTGGGATTATCAGCGTCGGAATTTGTGATCGGTAATCTTTGGAAAAGTTAATTCGTTAATTAGATCCAAGCATAAGGAATCCTTCGATCTTGGTTGACTCGAAGCTTTCCTCTGTTCCTATCGAATTCGTGAAAAATTGGTTCCCAGAAAAATTGACACATCGGTTGGTCGATTAATTCGTTAATTAGATCCAGTGCATAAGGAATCCTTCGATCTTTTTCGATTCGAAGCTTTCCTCTGACCCTGTCGAATTCGCGAAAAATTGGTTCCCAGAAAAATTGACACATCGGTTGGTCGATTAATTCGTTAATTAGATCCAGTGCATAAGGAATCCTTCGATCTTTTTCGACTTGAAGCTTTCCTCTGATCTTATCGAATTTGCGAAAAATTGGTTCCCAGGAAAATTGACACACCGGTTGGTCGATTAATTCGTTAATTAGATCCAGGCATAAAAAATCCTTAGATCTTTTTCGACTCGAAGCTTTCCTCTGATCTTATCGAATTCGCGAAAAATTGGTTCCCAGGAAAATTGACACACCGGTTGGTCGATTAATTCGTTAATTAGATCCAGGCATAAAAAATCCTTAGATCTTTTTCGACTCGAAGCTTTCCTCTGATCTTATCGAATTCGCGAAAAATTGGTTCCCAGGAAAATTGACACACCGGTTGGTCGATTAATTCGTTAATTAGATCCAGGCATAAAAAATCCTTAGATCTTTTTCGACTCGAAGCTTTCCTCTGATCTTATCGAATTCGCGAAAAATTGGTTCCCAGGAAAATTGACACACCGGTTGGTCGATTAATTCGTTAATTAGATCCAGGCATAAAAAATCCTTAGATCTTTTTCGACTCGAAGCTTTCCTCTGATCTTATCGAATTCGCGAAAAATTGGTTCCCAGGAAAATTGACACACCGGTTGGTCGATTAATTCGTTAATTAGATCCAGGCATAAAAAATCCTTAGATCTTTTTCGACTCGAAGCTTTCCTCTGATCTTATCGAATTCGCGAAAAATTGGTTCCCAGGAAAATTGACACACTGGTTGGTCGATTAATTCGTTAATTAGACCCAAAGATAAGGAATCTTTCGATCTTCTTCTTCGACTTGTAGCTTTCCTCTGACCCTATCGAATTCGCGAAAAATTGGTTCCCAGAAAAATTGACACACCGGTTGGTCGATTAATTCGTTAATTAGATCCAGGCATAAAGAATTCTTCAATCTTTTTCGACTCGTAGCCTTCCTCTGACTCTATCGAATTCATGAAAAGATTGGTTTCCCCATTTTTCTTTCGCGATTCAAAAAAATTAACGTCAGATGGTCGATGTACAACCCATATCAAGAAACCGTTCGCAGATACGCGTTAATTCCTGTATCCATCGATATTCAAATTGCGAAAGAGATTTTTGGATTATCAGCGTCGGAATTTGTAATCGGTAATCTTTGGAAAAATTAATTCGTTAATTAAATCCAGGCATGAGGAATCCTTCGATCTTTTTTGACTCGAAGCTTTCCTCTGACCCTATCGAATTCGGGAGAAATAGGTTCTCAGAAAAATTGACACGTCTATTAGTCGATGTACAACTCATATCGAGAAACCGTTCGCCAGATACGCGTTAAATACGAATAATTCAGCAAGAGACTCCCTAAATTGCCGCTCGCAATGGCGCATTCGCATCTGGTAATAGATTCGGGACACGGCGAGCTGTAATTTTGCTGGTCGGGACACGAACGACACGTGTTAACAATGCACTAGACGCTTAACTCTGAAATGGGTTTTCGTCATAAACCTCCGGCTCCCGGGAACAACGCGTAGAAATATACACACGGAAGTATCTGCGGCGAAAGTGGGTGAAGTCGTCCGATCTCTGTAACATCCGCGACGATCCGAAGAAATTAGATAGCACGGAGTCTAGTTCTCCAATTATACCTCGCATTCTCATCCACGGAACTTTCGAAACTCGTGTTCTAAAAGAAAGACAGTGCCCTGCTCGAAGCCAACAATTCACTGACCCACTCTATATTCACCTACACGTACACCGCTCGCGTCTTCCAAACTCTTAACCCACTCACCCCGTTCCAAAACCCAAATTCACTCTCGATCATCCGGATCTTCCCTCTATGGGGGTAAAGATCCAACTAAACTCCGTGGAACACGTTAGACAGGGTGGTTCTTTTCGGTAATTCCTTCTTTAATCTAAAACGGTTTGTGAAAACCCAAACGAACCCCTTGGAATACGTTAGTAGGGTAGTTTTTTCGGTAATTCTTTCTTTAATCTAAGACGGTTTTTGAAAACCCAAACGAACCCCTTGGAATACGTTAGTAGGGTAGTTTTTTCGGTAATTC
>NIJG01000003.1:564647-580513 GCA_002201625.1 Euglossa dilemma
ATTTTTTGTTCGCTGGATTGATTTTGGGTGTTTAATCTATCAATCGTGGACGATCTTTCTAAATAATGGAATAAATTCGACTACTGGGATATTATTTATCATTTCGTCCGCTTAATTTTTCTAGCTTAGACGCGTAACTCTTTCTCAACTGCGAACGAGTTTCCTTTTCGTTAATTTGTAGGAAAAAAATTAGGAGTGTTTTATTACAGCTTAGCGAAGCTAAATTTTCGGTAGAATAAACAATTCTATTTGTCGCCTGTACACAAAGACCCGAGAAAAGCTGAATTATAATTACAAAGAATTAATTAACGGAAGTCCAATTTCTGACCCTGTCTGACCTGTAACATCCTTCTCTCCTGAATCACTCTGCATTTTTTATTCGCATTAGAACATTCGCAATATTGTATCTATCCGATTTTACCAAATCCAATTCCTCTGAATTCTCATAGCACTTCCCATTATCTTCCACTGTAATAAAATTAACGATAAAAGCACACGGAAATAAATAAATAAAAAAGAAAAATCTCCAAAAAGCAAAATTTCCGCTTTCGAATGATCCCCGATTAAATCGCCGCTGGTAAACAAAGGGTGAACGAATTGCCAAAGTCGGAATATCAAACTCGCACACCTCGTGTCCTTCGCGGCCGTTGGAAAAATCGGAACACAGCCTCGACCGGGCGATTGCACGGCGGCCGGATGAATTTTTGATAAACGAAAAATGAAATTGAAAAGCAGGGGGTCGGGAAAGGGGGCGCGGGAATTGCCGGTCGTAAAAGATACAGAGGAAACAGGAACGATCGAAGGCCGGGGGAATTTCGCGGCGAGCCCCAGAAGGGAAAACGAGTCTGCGGCAAACAATCGCGGCGAGGGTGAAAAGAAGCGTCCTCGCGAAACGTTAACGCGAATAAACAAGCAGGATAAACGGGGAAGCTTATCAGTGGCTGGTGCAGCGCTGCGAAGGAAAATATCTTTCGGTTCTTTTAAGGGCTCGTCCTTCCCGTTCTCGAAACAGTTTACACATAGCTTCGGGATTTATCTATTGCGATTACCCGGTCAAAGGACACGACTTCGTTGTAGGGATGATAGAGTTGAAGTACGTGTGTGTATCGGGAGTATCTTTCTTTAACCCTTTGGCAACGAATGTCACAATATATGTGGAGGTTCGTTTAATTTTTCAGAATGAAAGCTGTATGAAATATAGCGATAAATAATTTGAGTGAAGGAAAATGTCTTTTGATTCTTTTAAGGGCTCGTCCTTCCCGTTCTCGAAACAGTTTACACATAGTGTCGGGATTTATCCATCGCGATTACCCGGTCAAAGGACACGATTTCGTTGTAGGGATGATAGAGTTGAAGTACGTGTGTATATCGGGCGTATCTTTCTTTAACCCTTTGGCAACGAATGTCAGAATATATGTGGAGGTTCGTTTAATTTCTCAGAATGAAAGTTGTATGAAATATAGCAACAAATAATTTTATCATTGTCATCAATGTCGTTCGTATTTTTTAATTCGAAGAATTTCTCCCGATTTGTTACTTTTAATCGTTTGGTGTACACCGAATGTATCGTTAGCTTTGTTTCTCGTCCGAAAAGGGTTAAAGAGAAGAAAGGAAGATTTTTGATATATTTATTTGGTGGTAAATGTGAGCTGTTTGTAAGTACGAATGTCTTGGTGGGCTAGGAACGATGTTTGCTTTTTTTAGAGGATATTGGGGCCACTTATAGGGCCCATATATAGGCAGATTTTGGGAAAGAAAGTTGGTCTTTGGCACGTGAAGGAAGAATCGTTGATGTAATAGTTAATCTTTTGTATTTTGATTTTGAAAACCAATTCCCCTTGCAAAAAGTAAAATTAAATAATAGTTATCATAGGCTTATCATAAAGTTGCTATCACTGATCTAAATGAAAAGACTAAGTAGCCTATACGTAGATGGATGAATGGGTGCTTGGTTATTCTATTTTCGAAGTATATCATAGTTGCGGTTATATATTAGTATAATGATTGAAGAAGATCGAATGACTCTGTATAATCTTCAAAGACCAAAGTATGACAGGTCAATGAATTCACCCTAAAATATACTATCCGTTTGCGTAAAATAAATATACCGTTCTATTAAAGAAACAAACCAAAGTTATCTTGAAATAAAATTTCATATCCCGATAAAAATTAAAATACGGTACGTTTCGTTTAGAAGATTTTTCGAAAGGAACTATAGTTCAGGGAACGATCGAGTGCGAAACTTCAAACGAGACACCTTGTATAATAAGATAGATTTGACACTGAATGATTTGTGCTAGTCAATGAAGTCGATAATAATTTTAGAAAGCGTGAAATCAGAGATATACAGGGTGGTCGGTTGAATATATGAGAAAAATCCCGAGTTCGAAGTCGCATCGACCAAGGTGCGAAGGAATTTTTCCCAAGGTCTTTTCTTTTTATAGAAATTTCAAGGTTCTCGATATTTTTCTCGTCGACGTCCGATATTTTCTTTCCATTTTTCTTGAATGGGTATATTTAGGTGTATCGAGAAATTGATCGTCACGGGGAAAGTATCGTAAATAACGAAAAATCGTCAAACCCGAGTGACGGAATTTTAAATCGGAAATTGGAGATCGATCATTCGGACCGCGATCAACTGTCGAGGTTCCGGCGTTGAGAAATTATCAGAGATTTCCCCGTGATATTTTCTACGACACTACGTCGTAAATTTTCTTGCTCGCATCGCAACCTATCAACAGAACCTAGATTACGCATCGCGGTTTATCTTGGTTCAAAAATAGAGATGTTCAAAGTGTAATCCATCTATAAGAGTGTAATAAATACAGCTGATCCACGCGTGGCCTGCGAACAGCCAGTTCATAGACACTTGGAAAAATCTAAAAATAATACACTTCCTACCCCTCCTCTGCTCGTCAACGCATCCCTATTAACGCTACTATTAACACGCTTAACACACTCTGATAGAAACACACACGAAAAATAATTAACGCTAGAACTATCGATCTGCAACAATCAATGATAGTCGAAGAGACGCAACGGAAATAAAACGGCATGGATAAATAAAAAATCGACATTAATTTAGTAAGAAGCAACCGAATATTTTCGCCAATCGCGGAGATAAAGAGTCCAAACATGCCTAACACGGTCCGACCGATAGAAACACCTACGAAAAACAATTAACGCTAGAACTATCGATCTGCAACAATCGATGATAATCGAAGAGACGCAACGGAAATAAAACGTCATAGATGAATCAAAAATCGATATTAATTTAGCCAGAAGCAATCGAATATTATCGTTAATCGCAGAGATAAATTGTCTAAAACATTTTCACCCGTTTGACAACCTAGTCTAACAAAGGGAGTTCAGAACTTATCGAAGATATTGACACGGCACACACTATTCTACCCTCTTATATTCACCCCAAATATATTCTACATCGTAACAAAATTCCATTAACCCAACGAAGAACCTAAAATCACCACGATCGAATCACTCGCGACGCGGTTGAGATAAAAAACGTATAAAAATTAAGACGCGAGAAATCTCGGGATTAGAAATCGAAATTCGAAGGGAAGAAGCTTCAGGGTTGAACTTATATTCACCCCAAAGTCTACATCGTAACAAAATTCCATTAACCCCATCGAAGAACCTAAAATCACCACGATCGAATCACTCGCGACGCGGTTGAGATAAAAAACGTATAAAAATTAAGACACGAGAAATCTCAGTATTAAAAATCGACGTCCAAGGGGTGGAAGTTTCAGGGTTAAAGCAGGAATTTTCTCGTGGACCTTGCAAATTTCCATGATAGCGAAAGCGTTGACAAAACGTAGAGGAACGCGCCGGTCGCGATTCACCGGGACGATGGTTTTCCACGCAAGCCAGAGGAGGGTGAGAGGGGGTGGTTTAATTAACGAGCGAAGAAAGATACTTTACTCGTTACCAACTCGACGATAAACTGATCGACGTTGCCGTGGCGTAATTGCGTGCTAAATTCGATACACCGATCGACACCTTCGTTCTTCTCGGTCGGCGCCGGCGCTGTCTAAATTCGATCAATTTAGCGCGAAAGAAAATTCTCATTCGATACTTCTCTGATATTCCGTGATCTAATATTCGATTACCGTCGCCGATGCGCCATTATTCCTGCCGTGGGAAATTTCCGAGAAAGAAAGGATTATTGTAAGAAAATCGTTGGGAAACGAACCGCGATAGCTTTGTGATCGCAAAAATTCTCGATTGTTCCAAAATTGAGAGTCAAGAGGAGCGATAGAGAAAAAATTTCCACGCGTGAGTTGGCGAAATAAACCTTTTTTGAAGGAAGTTTCCGAATTTTCAACCTCTATTCCTTCGCGTCACTTCTTCCATAGTTCTCACGTTCTAAATATTTGCGAATTTATTTAATGCTCGCCACATTCTCTTCCTCGTTGTTATCGAGAAAGAAAATAATAGAACGAGGAAAGATTCGTCGAGCAACTGGAAGGAAATTTCCGAGATTTCGATGGAACGGTCGGAAGGGAAAACACGGTTCCGTATTGGGAACGAGATGGTTCGATATTTTTCGGTAAACTTCCGTAAGTCGCGTGGAGAGGAAGGTTTCTATTTTTCCAGAGCTACACACAGTCGAGGTTTCTTCTGGGCCCGGTGCCGGGGATTATTCCCGGTTTTCAATCGCGGATTGTTACGTTTTATCCGACGTCTGTCTGGAAACCTCGAATGTTTGATTACATTTCGCCGCCGGTTGGCTGCGGCTGGGATAAGGGCGAAAGGAAAACGGGTGGCGGGGGTTGGGGCCGTGGTGGAAGGGTGAAACGGATCGCTTCACGAGAAACTACCCCTCAGGTATTTGCTGCCACGGCGGCGCTGCCTTTTCATTGTATCGGCCTCGCCGAGAAAACGCTGCCACAGGAACGTTCTACTGGAAATTTTTATTCCGCCACAGATGTGCAGGAAATAATTAAAATATCCGATGACTGGAGATAAATTTCATTTAAGAAATTGCGGCTACGAATTCGTTGAAAAGGTCGAAGAATTAGGGTTACTTCCTGTTTCGTTCTCAAATTTATAAACGAAATTTGCCAGGGGGTACAGCGAGAGCGTGGATCAAAAAATCGTTGTGTTTTTGTTTTCAAAATCGAGGCACGCACGTTTCTGTTTGAACTTTGGACTAGAATTTCGGTCAAAGTTTGACTAATTTATCATGGATTATTATAATCATTTTATTGGTTTATTAATAACCTTATTAAAATTCGAGAGATCGGGTAATGCAGTGTCTGCAATAGTTAATGCGCATCTGAAATGCAAATAGATTATTAAATGGTCACTTTTTCAAAATCAGCTTAAAGCTTGTACAAGAGAAAGAAGAAAATGCCAAGGGGGGACAGCAAGCAAGAAACCTTAAAACATTAAAATACAGCAGGAAAGACAAGTGCAAGGACACGAAAAATAAAAAAAACCCTTGCGATAAAGTGGAAGGAAGCGGTGTAAAAAAAGGAGGGTGTGCCGCGTGTTTAAAATAGAGCAAAGGGAATAAAAAAGAATTACTACTAGTGTAAAAAAGACAAAGGCGCAAGGACACCGAAAAAGGGATTAAAACGGCAAAAAAGGAGAAAGGTCTCATCGCAGGGACAACAAACAAAAAGGGAAATAAATTCCGGACTGCAAAAAACCAGCGCAAGGACACCAAAAAGAAAAAGAAAAAAGAAACTACAGGAATACAATACAAAAAAAGCACAAGGTTATCGAAAAAGGAGTAGCAACGGGAAAAAAGAAGAAAAAAAAACGGCACAAGAGTACCTAAACGAAAATGAGATTCCAGGAACAAAGGAAAAAAAAAACTATATATGCCAAAGGGGGATAATATATAAAGGAAAAATCCTCAGCAAACGGGGATTCGCTGATAATTCTAATTCGCAAATTTCCATCCTCAAAAACGCCGGGTGCCCTTTATTTCCCGAAGCCGCGAAGTCTCCCGTCCGGAAATTCCGGCGCGTGTTCGTTTGGAGACGCGCGCGTGTGAAAGCAGGGGAAATCGAGCGGGCAGAGTTGGCGGGCGCGCATAAATCGACGAAATTGCGACGCGTCCCCGATAGAGCCGGGGCTCTCAAGTTCGCGGCCGCAGCCGCGGGACAAAGAACACAAAGTCCGGCCGGCCATTTAATTAAAAGCCAACCGGCCGCAGCCCCGCTCCAATTTCATTACCACGGATCCCGGCCGCGATCCTCCGCAACTTGCTCGCTGGCAGCTGCGTGCCATCCGGCTCCGGAAATTCGCCGGACCGCCGACCGATTTGTTATCGACTGTCTCGAAACACCGATCGGTAATCCGATTTTCCGGCGCGGCCAAGGAAGAGAGAGAAAAAAAATAAATCACGCGCGTGACCGCGAGATCGGAGGCGACTCCGGTATGGCTGGAATGTTTGCCGAGGGTCGGGTCACCGGAAGTTTGACTTCGAGGGGTGGTTTTAAGGAAATGAGGTCGTCGCGATGGCTTCGGCCCGGCCTCTGCCAAGTGCAGTCGTTTTTAGGGATTATATTTGGTGTCCCGAGTGATGGGAAAAGGGGATTCGGCTTGGCGAACGTTCGTTTTCGTTTCTCCTCTTCGGGGGACCGGATGTGTGCCGATTGTGCACAATTTTAGGGAGTTTGATCGATCGGATTAGATATCCCGTGTGTTCTTTAATTACGAAAGTGGTTTACATTGGACATTTCCCGTTTCGGGTTTTAAATTTTTCATTCGTTTCTTTGGTGTCGAGGGAGATATGCGGTGATGGAGATTTTTGGGAGAGTTCAAAGTTGATCTAATTGATTCTAGTTACGAATGTTGCTTAACCTCACTCAGTTCGTTTCTTTTTTTTATGACGGACAAAATATGGATGTTGTGAAGGAAGTTTGTGAAGTTTTCATTGAAATATAATGGCAAAAGATTTGAGGAGTTTGAAATTTATCTATTGAATTAGATATTATACGCGTCTCTACTTGCGAAAGTTACTTAGATGTTTCATAAATTCAAAAATTAATTGCAGCAAAGCTACAAGCTCTTCTGGCGAATTTAATTCGATTTCTTGCTACTCTGCCAAAAATTCTTCTGTTTCATTTTAGCTGGTATAAGTGACTGCGGTACAAAATAAGGGATAAAATAATTTCCTCCGGAATTTAGATTGTTTTCTTGTTACACGTGATATATTATAAACTTCGAAATCGTCGTCTCTGTGTTTAACTCGCTTCCTCTAACGCAAACTAAAATCTGCGCCCATCGGTGCACCCAAGAGTCTAGCTGTAAAAGCGAATTAAAATCTACTCCGTCTCGTTCCCGTTGTAAATATCCGTTGCACGGTTTTTAAACCCTTCGTAAATCTTCGTCGAGCGACAACTTCGCAGCGGAAGTTCTTGTCGCAGAGTTAGACGGAGAATTAGTGCTCCGGTTCGATCGAGATAAATAGCCGGCGGAGAGAAAAACGAAGATCTCGGTGAAAAGTGAAACGGAAAGCAGCGACGTTGCGAGGTAATTATTTATGGTCGCCGGGAACATTCTCGTTTCGCGAAATCATTTGTATTCTTATCCCGAGGACGCCTGTTACTCTCGGAAGCCACGAGTCGAACCCTCGCTCGTAATCTCCCGCGAAAGATAAATCACCGTTTCCAACCCTCCTGGACAACGTAACAACCGTATAATGATCCATAATAAGAAACGCATTTCGTCCTCGAAGGGTTTTTGATGGCCCCTGTAAAATAAAAGCGCGCCACGTTCGTCCTCCGCCATTACGTTCCGTCTGTAGCTCTCGAACACCCAACGTCCACCGAGTCGTTGCCCGCCAACGAGTTTTAATCTCGCGATTTATCGCAGTTTTTCCTTTACGATGTAAAATAAAATCTTCGTTGCAAACACGAATACCTATAAATACTCGCGTTTCGATTCGACTGAAGGCAAGCGTAAGTTTTGGCAAAAGCAGTCAACGAGTTCTCAGAAATTGTAAAAATAAAACATCCGAAACGCGTGTCACTTTGACTCTTTTAGTTGCAGCGTTAATCTATGGTAAATTAATCTCGTCGAATTAAAAACGTTTTAAGTAATTTTCCTCTCTGTTAACTGCAAAGAAAACGTCGCCACCCTCGGTCCCGGAACCTGCGAATTTCCTCGGTGGAGAAACAAAAAGGGGGAAGGAAAGTCGGAGGGAATTAATCGCAAAATAAAGATTGCAGTCGCTGTGAGGAGCGTATGGCGCGGTGTAATCGCGAACACACGGTTTCTGCCGGGCGCAGTTGGCCGAAAAGGGTTGTCGAAAAGCCTCGGTGGAGCACCCTCAAAGAATTTCCGTGGAAAACGATGGCTGACCCTCGCGTGTTCGTCGATTAACCGAGAGAAAGCCGGGCACGTGTGCGACCGGATGATAACACGGTGCTCGCAAGCTTTCAGAGGGCAGAGAGAAAAAAGCGAAAAGGGGTTGCGAGCGCCTCGAGGGCCGCGTTGACTCGCTAGAAAATGGCGATGGGGTCGTTCCGAGTTTCCACCACGATGGAAACCGCGGCCGTATGGAGGCGGAGGGAAGTGTAACGTCGTGAAAAATCTTGCTTCTTGCCCGAGCCACGCTTTTTGCGGTCCTCCGTTGTCGTTTCAAGTCTCCTCGGCCGGCTCCACGCAACCGGGCTACTTGTTTTGTCTTGTTAATTTTTCCAACGCGGAAAATATCCCTCGGTGGGGAAAAGAAATTTATTATATATTCGAGAGGCTCGAAATGGGATCGTAATTAGGGGTGCTGGTTCGCCTTTTCAGGCTGTCAACGCGGGTTTGGGTTAAGTTGCCTTTGTGGTGCCGAATGCAAGTCGAAACGGGTATTATTCTACCACCCTGTTATGTTAGAGCGATCTCTAAACTTCCCTTTGCTCTCGAACCGTTCTCTTACTCCTTCACGCTTGCTATCTTTACCCCTACGACTTTGATATCCTTCGCTTCGGTGTTTCTCGATTTCACCGTCTCTACCGTTTCGAATTACAAATTTTTATCCAACCCTTGAGGACATCTCTCTAAAATTCTAAAAGCAAAACAGTGCGCGAACTCTCGTATAAATTTGCAGAATACTCGAATCGTTACAAAAATTTTCCGAAATTTCAAAGGGATTCGAAAGTATCTATCAAGATATTCCCCGAAGGAATCCTTAAGATCTAACACGATTTTTAAATAATTGCTACATGATCCCACTACTAACGAAGAAATTTACAAATCACGACGATGTGGAGACAAGAACTACTCGCGAACCGTTGCAGAAATCGTGAAAATTCTCGAATCGAACCGAATGGAGAAAATTCTGGTCTTCAACCCCTATGGGACCTGACCACGAGAGTCTAACTTAACCCTACAAGAACTCACACGGCAATTCTCGACGAGTTGCTAAAAAAATCGGGTCTCTCGCGTGGGTGACGACAGCGTGGGCCACGGAAGGTTGACAGGTGAAAAAAAAAATCGAGCCGTGGACGCCACGTGGAGGCGTGCACGTGTGCACGAACAGCTGACGTCGCGGCGGCGAAGACGCGGCTTTTCAGTCGGCGCTCGTGAATTCTTAACGTCGCACGATCGACGACCCGGCACAGCGCGCATTACGTGCACTTTCGATCGGTCTATTTATAACGCAGACAATCGTGCCTTCCCTTTGATGTTCCTCTAGCGATGGCCACGCGTTTCCGGCTATCTTTAGCCGCCCGCGGAGCTTCGCAGAATCCGACCGGCTTATTAGCCATTCGCGGACCACCTCCTCGTTTCCTCCTCGTTCCTTTTGGCCCGCGAGGATGCCCGGCAGAATTGATAGGCCGGTGCCGAGAAACTAATGTAAATTAGCGGAAGATGGAGCAGCGACGGGTCCAGCTAGCCTAGTCAGAGGTACAGACCCGTGGAATTTGTCCGAGGTCTGGTCTGATATATGCGCCAGTGCTGCCTCGTTGCGAAACGCCAGCAGCAGATGGATGGATCGGTGTAGTCTTATCCCGGTATGCGATAAGTATGGATTAGGTAGTGTCGTGGAGCGAGTGAACCATCGATGTACCATGGACGAGAAGAAATTCTGAGAATGTGCTGCGTGACTAGGATATATGTAGCTGTACGAAGGTTTGACGGGATTGCTACGGTGTCGAGTAGTTTTGCAGGATTTTGCGAGGTGTTATACCTTGGATGTATCGGTTTTTGGAGGGTGAATATAGTTTCGATGATGGATAAATTTGGAATGAACAGGGAATGTCTTAAATTTGGAGATCTTTGCTTGGTAACATTGGTACCGATATTAATTACCAGATCTCAGCGTGTGGAGGTAGATTACATATCGAGACTCGGACATGTGTCCTAGTCCTGCGTTATGCATATTAACACTAGGTTTACGGGTTTTTTTTCATACCTATTTCTACGAACACTCGTCAGATTTAGGGTAAAGAAAACCACATATTTTCTTTAAAAAACGAACGATGGGTCTAATTTGAAAATAATCGTAATATTAACAGACTTAATATAAATTAATTAAATCTGTTTATATCGTATAATTGAAGCAACCCATCCGTCAAGTTGACGGGTCCCGTAAATCTAGTGTTAAAGATACCCTAATCAAATTTGGAACGAGAGAAATTAAAGCAAAGCTACCCCCTTCGTTGGATAAATTTGCACAATTTTTTTTGTTCATTTCTTCCGTATCTTTGGGCAAAACGAGTTTATTTTCTCGTCTCATACTCGTACATACGTGTACGACGCGTCGATTAGTTGGGAAATCGTATTTGGAGGAATTATTATCTTACGATTAGGTAAGCGATATTATCCACGCGAGTGAACGACGATTGAACTCGTATTCGGCGAATGCGGCTAGCAAAGTGCGAAATACGCGCGGCTGTCTCGTTTGAACAGCGTTGAATCGATAGCTCGCAAGAGAGCTATCACGCAGGAAGATCATCTCATTAGAGAAAGACAATCTCATAATCTGCGTTAGACCAGCCGCAGCTCGTGGTTCCCACAAGCTGCAGTTACATCCCCTAATCTTCTTATCCAACGGATGCGCGCGGATATACACGCCCGGCCGCGTTTGCATGGGATTGCTCGAATAGAAATTGCTAGTGTTACATTGATAACATTAATAACTTTGTGCGCGGCTAATATCGTAAGTTCCGTCACCGATTAGTTTACCGTGCGAACGGGAATAATGGCGGCATCTATGCCTCTTATACAGGGCCTCTAGACGGTCCTACTCGGAAACGAGATTTATCTTTTTGGAAAAGATTCTCCGTTCGCATTTTACTCGATCACGATGAAAAGAAATCATCGTTTTATCTGCAACATCACGGATTGACGAATCCATTCGGATTCGGTTTCAGATTCGGAATTGACGAATCAATTAGGAACAAATGGCAATAATATTAATAAAATTCTTACGGAGAAACGGGAAGAGGAATAAAAAATTAATTAGACTTATCTTTTTGGAAAGATTCTCCGCTCGCTTTTTACTCCAACACAATGAAAAAAAATCATCGTTTTATCTGCAACACCACGGATTGTCGAATCCATTCGGATTCGCATCGGAATTGATGAATTAATTAGGAAGATATGGGAATAATGCTAATAAAATTGTTACGTGTAAACGGGAAGAGGATAAAAAGTTAATTATTTATCTTTTTGGAAAGATTCTCCGTCCGCTTTTTACTGGAACACGATGAAAAAAATCATCGTTTCATCTGCAACACCACGGATTGTCGAATCCATTCGGATTCGCATCGGAATTGACGAATTAATTAGGAATAAATGGGAATAATGCTAATAAAATTGTTACGTGTAAACGGGAAGAGGGATAAAAAGTTAATTAAGAGTCGGAAGGGACGGAGGCTAGGTCGCGGTGCGTTTTCCAGTGAATACGGAGGGCAAACAGAGCCGTGGCGCGCGTTGAAGCGCATTCAGGCTGCTTGACACGCATGTCGATGACGTGAAGACGCGGGTGTGCATGCTCGTTCCGCTCTATCCTTTGCCTACACGCGGTTGAATCCGGCAGAAACGCGCCTCCCGCCAATATCAATCATGCGTCCATCCATTTGTCATCGCGAGCGGATGGCACTTCGCCGCGATCATCGCGGTGAACCACCGAACTCCATCCGTCAAAACTGTAAATATTCCGGAAGACGGTGTTTAAATTCGATAACACGATTTTAGGATAGGTTCGAGTTACTTGGAACAGAAGTATCGTTCGACGAGAGCTCTGGAATTTCGAAATTCAAATATTACGTTCCGGTGCTTGCAAATTTCGCGATTGAAATTTTCACGATAGCTGCAGCTCTCACCGATGGAAAAATTGTAATTTCGGGTAAAAAATCCGGCAGTAGGAACTGTGGAATTCGAATTGCACGTTTCACGGGTTGCGAGTTACGATAGAAAAATAATAACGATAGGAATTTTCAGAGCTGAAAATTGATCGCGGAACTCCGAGGCCTCGAGATCAATTTCCTCGAGTTCTATGTCGAAATTTGTTCCCGAAAATGAAAAAAATTCGAAGCTCCGTCAGGGAACTCGAAAATCTCGGAATCGACTGCAATCAGAACCTGAATCACCTCGAATCGATGGTTGTGAGTTAGCGAAACCTTCGAGGAAAAGTCGCAACTGCCACGGTCTCGTTCAAACACTTGCCGGTGGCAAACACCGTAATCTTTCCCCGAAGCTGACATCGACCCTCTTAACCCTCTTCTCCGCTTCGCGTAGGAAATCCTCGCGCAGGACGGACGAATGAAATTCCCGGGAATAAATTGCGCTCTGTCCCATCCCATTCCGTCCCGTTTCGTTTCCATTCGCGTTCCGTTCGCGAGAGCCCATTCTCGCGAACGAAGCCCGGCAGAACTCGTAACTCGCGCTGCTTACGCGTCGCGACGCGGCGCGGGTACGCCCGACTTTTATTCCCAACGCGTTTGCACGTGGGTGGTGGGGGGCAAACCGAATGCGTCTCTCGGCCCGCGTTATTACCTACGGAGGCGTATTCCGCGGAGGATAGAGCGCCGCGGCGCGCACGCTGGCGCAGCGCGGCGACGCGACGCGACGCTTCAGACGCCGAGCCGAGGCAGCGTCCGCGTTTAATCCGAAAAAGCAATCCGCGCGAGCTCGTCGGCTTTTATGGGCAATTTTAACGAGCACCATAAATCCGGATGATACGCCGTGTCGTTCGGGCCGCGTCGTAAATTACCGGGAATATTTTCGTATCGTATTATATCCGCCAGAGAATTTCCACACGCGCGTATGTCGCAGCGTGCGCCCCGGGGGCCGATTGCAACTTTTCGCTTTTCAGATTTCCCGATAGTTGCATCCTAGCGCGATGTTCTAGCACGATCTCTTGATTTTTCCGCGCAAGTTTCGTTATTTCAGATCGATTAATCGTTGATGGGAAATTGGGGATCTGTTCAGAAAGTGTTTTCCCGATTTTACGGTTCGTATCGATGCTTTTGCGCGCTTATGCGTTGATGTTTCGAAGTCGAAGGATTTCTCGAGTCGATCGGTGAGCTAGTTGGATCTTATCGCGATATTCTAGCGCGATCTCTTTATTTTTCTAGGAAAATCTCGTCATTCCAAATAGATTAATCGTTGGTAGGAAATTAGCGGCTTTTTGTAAGGTGTTTTCCCGATTTTAGGGTTGGTATCGATGCTTTTGAACTTACGCGTTGATGTTTCGAAGTCCGAAGGATTTCTAGAGTCGATCGGTGATCTAGTTGGATCCTATTCCCATGTTCTAGCGCGATTTCTTGATTTTTCCGCACAAGTCTCGTTATTTCAGATACATTAATCGTTGATAGGAAATTAGGGACCCCTTCGGAAAGTGTTTTCCTGAATTTAGGACTCGTATCGATGCTTTTGTGCGCTTATGCATTGATGTTTCGAAGTCGAAGGATTTCTCGAGTCGATCGATGATCTAGTTGGATCCTATCGCGATTTTCTAGCGCGATCTCTTGATTTTTCCAGGAAAATCTCGTCATTTCAGATGGATTAATCGTTGATAGGAAATTAAGGGCTCCTTCGGAAAGTATTCTCCCCATTTTAGGATTTATGTCTAAGCTTTTGTTTTTAGGCGTTGATCTTTCGAACTCGAAGGATTTCTCGAGTCGATCTGTGATCGAAATCAAAAAGAATCGAATAACAGAGAGTCGAGTACCAAGAACAAGATGGTGTTTTAGAGTATGCTTAATTTAGAACTTTTGGAACTCGGATTCTTCGTCATTCGCGCGTTTAAAATGCCTTTCAGTGGAATTTTGCGCCTAAGAATGCGCATAATTTGCAACTTTCGGAACACGAATCCTCTTACCCCGGGTATTATCTCGTTTAAAATGCTTTAGGCTCCGATTTTATGCGATATACCGGGCAAAGCGCCTTTTAATTAACGCGGAACGCTCTCTCGAGCTTCCTCTAATTTTCGAGAAAACCGCGCAGTTCCTTACGCGGCATCGATCCACGGAAATTTCTTCGGCGTCTCGCCGCGCCGCGTCGCGTCGCGTGCGTTTTATCGGCCCGAACACGCGTGTACGCTCGTTTCTTAAGCTTTATCTCGCTGCGCGATTTCGCGACACGCGACCCCGCGTACGATCTCGATTTTACATCTACAAGACGCGGTTTTCGTCTCGGACAAGCTTCGCTCTCCTGCAACGAGGAGAAAAAAAGAAAAAGAAAAACTCGAACACGACGAAGATTCCTGTTTCGTCGATAAAAATCCGAACGAAAACGGGATAGGTGGTTCCAAGAAATCGTGCCAAGAATCGCGTTAAAAATTTATTAAGCGACATAAACGAATTCCAGGTCTCGAAAGAAAATTCGAAAATAAAATTTTATTCTTCTCTCAAACAGGGACCTCGTATATTCGCTTTAACGTTCCATATCTGGAACGGAATATAAATGAAACGTAAAATCAGTCTATCATACCTCGTCTGTAAAAATCCCGGCGCAAAGGAAGACAGTCGCTTTCACGACGCAATCGCGACGAATACGTTAACCCTAAGTCCTCGGTCATTTCTCAAAATGACCGTTCCTGCTTAAAATCTCGCAGCACCGAATTTTCCGTCGAATTTCTATTTTCCGAACTGCATCTTCAAAGCGATCCCGCTGGGACTCGCAGGACAGAAATGAAAATACTGGACGCAGATCGCGTGAAAAATTTATCAATTCTCCTCTGTCGGAAGAAAATTGAGAAGCAAAATTTGAATGTTTTCGACGGAATACACGCGAAACGAATCAATCTGCCGTAACGAAACAGCATCGGGACGCGAAACTGACATTTCTCCGTCGAATTTCCCGGGAAATTCGCGATGCGAGCGTGTACACGCGCCGAAGAGTAAACGGGAGGGGAAGACTATTCTTCGATCGCGAGATCTTTTCACGATTTACTGCTGCCCTGTTCACCCCGCGTACTTTAATTTCCTCCGCGCTTCCGGCAGCCCGGTTTCCGGCTATCGCGTCGCCACGGAACCTCGCCGTTGACCCTTTCGTCCGGGGCTGGCAATGGCTTCGCAGCCGGCAAGTCGGTTTTCACGACTTCCGCCTGCGACCCGTGTCGACACGAGACGCCGACGCCGGCGTCTCGCTTTATCGACCATCTCTTCCGCGCGACTATGTCCGTTATCGCGATAGCCAGATTCCAACCCCTCTGCTTTGAATCCGCGCGTGTTCCGCTTCGAATGATCCAGATCCTGTGGCTCGATCGCGATCGATTGCGTCGAAAAAGGTTATGGCGACTTGTTCGGTTCTTCTCTGAAGCGACGAAGTAATTTATGCACTTCGATTGACGGATTTTTCGGGAGTTTTCGAATTTCTTCGCGATCGGATGATGGGATTTTTGGGGCACCGGAAGCGTAGAATTAATGGCATAACGGAGAAAT
>NIJG01000003.1:580626-599994 GCA_002201625.1 Euglossa dilemma
TCTTTAAGTATCGTTGATATCGGATAATAGAATTTCGTGTATCAGAAGTGAATGATTAATAACGTAACAGAGAACTTCTTTCGAAAATAGAGAAGATTTCTTTTTTTTTTTTCTTTCAGAAATTTTCAGTATTCATTCGGTATAATGGATTATGTGCTATTTCAGATCGACTACTTTATAGAAGATTTAGAAATCGTTTTTGGAAGTGGAGCACGGGCTCTTTTGTGAACTGCGACAGAATTCGTAAAGAGGTTAAATACGATATGGGTGGTTGATTGAATTACGGGAAAGTACTGGATTCGGGTACCAAAACTGTTGACTCGGTCGCGTCGTGGAAAATTTCGGTTACTTGTGACATTAGGAAACAGGTCGGGCTATTTTAAACAGCCTCGATCAATTTTGTAACGGGGCTAATTGTATAGATATAGCGGGTCCGGAGATATTTAACGATTTTATGAATTTTCCAAGTGTCGGTTGCTCGAAGAAATATCCTTGCTGAGTCATGCGGTTCGATTTCTGTTCCAATTGCGATCGTCGAGATTATTATTTTATTATCCTCGGAGAAATTGCCGCGTTTGGAACGAGCGTAGAAACGAGCATGGATCCTTTTCGATCATGAGACATGTACAGAACGTTTGGTTATAATACGCAGTTTGTCAGAATGTTTGGAACTAATTCCCCGTGACTGCATGCAGCGAGTGGGCTACAGGAGGAAGTTTCGAATTTAATTTCGGTAATCCATTGAGGAGATTAAAAGTTAGGCGTTTAATGAACATTAATTATGCCGGAGCGCGTGTAGTTGAATAAGCGGGCTATAGATAATCGATAAATATCCGAGATAATTAACGCGTCTCGCATTACTAATATATTACTGCAAATTACCCCTGAGCCTTATATACCGGGCGAAAAAAATGATAGTTTCCATCGGGTTTGCCGCTATCCAATCATCGCGTGATAAATGATCCTCATGCTTGATCAGAAAACTGAGGCTACTCCATGAACTCCGTGAACTTCAGACCTATCGTAAATCTTAATCAAGATTCTAATCAAGAATCTAATAAAGATTCACGCTGTTTCAGGCTTAACCCAATTTCTTAGCCAAAGATCCGTTTCAAATTCCACATACTTCCTCGGCTTTCTAATAAATCTTCTTTCAGCTCACCGATTAAAATTTATACAAAAACCACGCTTCTTGGAATTTTTAACCCTCAGTCGCGCAGTAAAAACGTGTTATAAAAAAGATATTCCTCGAAAAATATGCATGGATTCCATAAAAGAAAAGAAATGAGAAGCGGTAGAATACTTTTCCTCCGCTTTAAAATATTAATAAAATTAATAAGAATTTTTATAGGAATCCTACGATATTTTCAAAAAAATCCCTGTATTACCTTGATATTTAATTCAATTCAAACAGAAATGAAATTCTTTTGTAACGATTGAATTAATTAATCGGTATAATGCGTACTCCCCAGAGAAATTCGCGAATTTGAATAAAATTTTACTTGAAACGTTGAATCTACATCAAAGCTAAATCGAACTTAAATCGAACTTAAATCGAACCTCTACGAGGACGATCGATGTCGATCAAGGCAAGATTAGAGGCTAATTGCAGCTAGACGTACGGAGCAGCGGCCATGGCGTGCATATTTCAGACAATTCGACGAACCCTCAGTGTCTCTTGTTAATTATGCGTGCAGTCCCACGGGATCGAGCGTCGCGAGTTGCAAGAAACTGGTAATTACGCGCTGTGACCGTAATACGGGCCATTCTTTGTCCCCTTCGACGTTCTTTCGCAACCAGCTCCGTTTATCCGCGGCCTCCTTTTGTTGGACATCCCCTTTTGTTCCAGGCTGCCTGGATCCCAGCTGAAATCCACCGGAGGATCGCTGTGTGAATTTGTTATTACCTGGGAGCGTTCCAGTTTCGCCGTGTTAATAGCTAATCGAGTCTGGTTGGGACCTTGTTCCGGCAAGATGGTCGAGTTTCGACCAACCGCGTTCCACCATGTCGAGAAACCTAAGCAGTGACATTCCCCTCGCTTTGCTCCCTTCGGGATCCAGATTTCCCGAATGTTAGAAAGCGTATTCCCGCCTAATACCGTCACCTTGATAACGAGTAGCTCGAGTTATCTTTGTTAGACTCGAATCGTTCATTTCTGTTTAAATTTGATTATCGACGGGTCAAGAAACTTTGTCAAAATTCGAGAGAAGTTTTAACACGCATAGTATTAACGCTACAACTATCGATTATTAAAAATATTAGGTCGTCCCATAAGTTTGTTCGCGGTGATATTTACATTCCCCGTCACAATTTATAAACTATATCGATGATTAAAGTCTTTGTCAACGAAATAGGAAGAAATCGTAGAACAAAAGAGACACTAAATTTTTTCTTAATATTTAAAGGTTTATTCGACGTATAATTTGAAATGGTAAAAGTAAAAACCGGAACGAATTTATGGGACGACCTAATATATACCTGTTATAGAAAAAAATTAACGTAACAATTCGTGGAGGAACGTACTTGGGACGCAGTGTAGAAAAAAGTTCCATAACACACGCGACGCTTGTAATCTCCCCAAAAAAAAGATCCNATAATTTTAAATGGTAAAAGTAAAAACCGGAACGAATTTATGGGACGACCTAATATATACCTGTTATAGAAAAAAATTAACGTAACAATTCATGGAGGAACGTACTTGGGACGCAGTGTAGAAAAAAGTTCCATAACACACGCGACGCTTGTAATCTCCCCAAAAAAGATCCAGACTGTCTTAGACTCCTTAGATCATCGATAAAGGCTTTTTTCTCAAGGTTAGACACATCACCACTCGTCTAACGCGAAAATATTTCAAAATTCGACGGATACGAAAACCGATTCAAGATTCAATTGGACCTAATCCAAGCCAAACATCTAGCATATACGAGCGTCACCGGTGCTTTTCTGATATCCTAAACCTTCGAAGAGACTCGGAAAGTACCCCGATGAGTACTCTGACAGATTTCGAACGATGCAACTCGATTCACGACCCGTTGAGAGCCACTGCGCCGGTATAGGTTCTGAGCGTGTCAGAGACGTTGTCGAAAGAAAGACGCGGAGGACTTAATTCGAACGTGGTCCAGTCCAAAGGGAATTCCTCGGACGAAGCGGAACTGGACGAGGAGGGTGGGCAAAGGGTTGGGAACGGAGATGGAGAGACTGTGAGGCGCCTTGGAGCAAGTTCGAGCTCGGGGCAGGAAGGACGATTTGCGGCCGACAAAGCTGGTTAAGCGGAAGTGGCAGTCGGTCGGGTATACCGCCACTAAGTAAGTGCGAATTAACGTGCGCAGGGGTTCGCGACGAGAGGGCAGAGACCTCTGATCTTAAACTTCGATCCTTCCGCGATAATTCATCGACCGATACCGATAATCCGACCAATCGCAGCTTCTACCGTTTCGTCGTTAACTCGGTAGTTGATAAATTCGCGGATTTCGCGAATTTCCTTCGTTCCGTTGGAGAAGAGAATTTGAGACTCGTGGAAATTGAATTTCATCCATAATCGACGTGATGCAAAGAGACACAGCTAATTTTTCCTTTCATTTTCTTCCAATTTAAAATTACAATACGGAGAAAACACCATTGTGTTTCGTGCGATCTGAGATTTTTCCTCTGGCCTCGTGAAAATTCATTTTCGTGCGCAAGGGTTCACGATGAGAAGAGAGAGATCTCTGATTTTAAACTTCGATCCTTCCGCGATAATTCATCGACCGATACCGATAATCCGACCAATCGCAGCTTCTACCGTTTCGTCGTTAACTCGGTAGTTGATAAATCCGCGGATTTCGCGAATTTCCTTCGTTCCGTTGGAGAAGAGAATTTGAGACTCGTGGAAATTGAATTTTATCCATAATCGACGTGATACAAAGAGACACAGCTAATTTTTCCTTCAATTTTCTTCAAATTTAAAATTACAATTCGGAGAAAACACCGTTGTGTTTTGCACGATCCGAGATTTTTCCTCTGGCCTCGTGAAAATTCATTTTCGTGCGCAAGGGTTCGCGATGAGAGGAGAGAGACCTCTTATCTTAAACTTCGATCTTTCCGCGATAATTCATCGACCGATACCGATAATCCGACCAATCGCAGCTCGTCGTTAACTCCGTAGTTGATAAATTCGCGGATTTCGCGAATTTCCTTCGTTCCGTTGGAGAAGAGAATTTATCGGTATCGATGACTCGTGGAAATTGAATTTTATCCATAATAGACAAGATACAAAGAGACGCAGCCCTAAAGCGAATTTTTCCTTCCAATCTAAAAATTACGACGTCACACCAATTCGGGGGAAAACACCGTTGTGTTTCGTAAAAATTCGTTTTCGTGAATTTCATCCCTTGAAGGATCCCAACGACAGAAAAATAGGTAATTAAATTACACCGCGTGTTGCATTAGTATCGACGGTTCGTGGAAATCCAACTTTATCTATAATCGACGAGATACAAAGAGACGCAGCTTTAAAGCGAACTTTTCCTTCCGTTTCTTTCCATTTCCTTCCAATCTGAAAATTACAATTCGGGGGAAAACACCGTTGCGTTTCACGCGATCCGAGAATATTTTTCCGGTCTGGTAAAAATTCGTTTCCGTGAATTTCATCCCACGAAGGATCCTAGCGGCGGAAAAATAGGTAATAAAATTACACCGCGCGTCTCGCCTGGCTCGCAATTACCCGCGTAATTATAAAGACCCTTTGCCATCCCGTTGCATGAATTTTTCCTTCGAAATAAACCGCGGATTCGTCTTACGGGACTCGTTAGCCCGGGATGAAACGCGAGTCTCTCTCGAGAAGGGAGAGGGAAGGATCAGGGCTGTGTTTCGAAAGAAAACCGGCCGGAATTTACATTCGAAGCGTGTTATCTCGCGGCGGCCGTTTCCGCGGCTGTTTTACGATCGGCCGCGCTGGATTTCGTTAATCGCCGCGATCCCCTGTTATTACACTTAGTTTGCCGCTGCCCGAGCTGCCAGATCCCGGCCAGATGGAATCGCCGGTGCATCGGCGAATTTTTGTAAGCCGATTGACCCGCGATTAATATTCCGCGCTGCGCCATTGCTAATTGCTTTCCCGGCATTCCGCGTTAATGGAACACGCTTCGAATATGATAAATCCGACAGATTTCACGCACTCGGGCCTGAATGGATACCTGTTAACTCGTTCGCCGGGTTTCCAGTCTCCACTGACCGGGATCCTGGCTTTTCGCAACTAATAAACGGTTATTATTCGTTAAAAAGGTGAATATTCTAACGAAGAAAGCGGAATATTAATCGGCGAATGTTTTTCCACGGTAATGAACGCGAGATCGCCGTTTTCAATTTTCGAAACGATACTTTATCGTTTATTAATAATTTCGAGATGTACTCGAATTGACTCTCACGAAGAAATGACGCGACAATTTTGATGACGTGGGTTTTTAATAAGTTGATTTCCACCGTCTTCCATAACACAGGTGCGTCTCGTTATTCTCTCGTATTTCATATATAAGAAAATAATTTTTTATCTTTATACGAATAACAAAATAATTGGATTTTCTATACGTGTATGACGGTAAAGTGTGTTGAATAATAATGAAAAGAGATAGAAATTTTGTCCTCTCTATATCATATAAATATGACGAATTACGGTGATATAATCCATATATTTCAGACAATCATTGAAATTGCAACGTTCATTCTTTAACAAATTTGCACCACGCAATGAGATCCATAGAGTATTCGATTTATATACATTTATACACATACTCGGTTCTTACGTTACCTCGCGTACATGGATCCACGTATAATCACAGATGACGCGATTAGTTTCTGCGAAATACACAGGGAAAATTACAGCGTAATATACACGGCGGTGTAATTCTGCATCTAGAATGTAAATACGGCGCCGGCAAGGGTAATTTCCATCCGTCTAGCAGAGAATTAGGTGGGAAAAAATCGCCGGAGACAGCGACCGAAGGCAAAGCGGAATTTTCCGAAGGAAACCAACAAAGCAGAGCGACGTCGCGTAACAGGGACGATCTCGGGGAAATCAGGGCCGCGAATTAATTAGTAGAAGCCTTACGCGTCTGTCTGTGCTCCAAATTAAGTTGACTCGGTTGCCTGTGCCGAGCGTCGCGGATGCGTCGAGAATAGCCGGTGCTTTCAATTAAAAAACACGCCCACGAGGAAACTTCGCGCCTTTCTACTCTTTCTCTTCCCTCTTCAATGAACTTCCACGAAAGTGGGATTTCGAATGTCCCGGGCAAGCCCGGCGTCCCTTTGTCCTCCTACGCTTCTCGCGGCAACAAAGATCGGCGGAGAAGCGGAGTTTCCGAAGATTCCAAGGAAACACAACGTTCCTCCTCCCCTGCTTGCTTCCGCGCCGCGACGTCCAGAGACAAAGAAGCAAAAACTCCGTGGAACTTCGGCAACGTCCCTCGATTCTTTCCCTTCGCTTCGCTTTTCGCGCGACGAAGATCGATGCGAGCGGAAACTCGGGAAATTCTAAAGAAACGCAACGTTTGTCTTTCCTCCTCGTTCACCTTTTCTCCCTTTTTATCGCCGCTTCCTCGCGGCAACGAAAACCTCCAGCAACGGGTATCTATTACCTTGCCAGAGTGTTCAGGTTTCTCTTCTCTTTCTCTCTCTCTCTGGATTTTTTAAGCCAACCTGTGCTCCCGGCAAAGGTCGATGGAACAGGGAATTCTAGAAACCCCGAGGAAAGGAAAACGTTCTCCACTCTTTCACTACCTTTACGTGACAATGAAAATAACGTTTCGCAAATTTCAAAGCGTCCGAGAGTTTCCTGCCTTCCCTCTGAAAATTCCCGAGACTCGCGAGCTTCTTTTTCCGCATTGAAAAGCGGAATTAGGGAAATTCCGTGGAACGGAATCGATGGAAGTAGAAATCCCAGGAAGATTCTCCGAAAACGCAAGTTTCTTCCCGTTTCCGTCTACTTTCTCCAAGAAGATTCGCGAGAGAAAAAATCTTATACACGTTCGAATCTAACCCAGTTCTTCGTTTTCTCCCATCTCTTACAAATATGGCTAAGAAATAAAATCGAGGTAGAACCCGGTTCTCTTCTTGATTCTGCTTTCCAAGCTACCTAACAGTAATCGATAGAGGTAAAAATCGTAGGAAAATTTTGGAAATCCAAATGTTTCCGCGTCTCTCGGTCTATTTTCAGCGAAGATCCAAAAGAAAAATTAACAACCTGTTTTCCTATCGGCGAAGTTGGGTAAAAAATAAAATCGTGGCAGCCAGAAAGCGCGTCAGCCACATTCTTTGATCAAGAAAGATCCTCGAAGATCTAAAAGAAAAGGAACTCGATCCCGATCAAATCCAACGATCTCCTCCGTCTCTTTCTTCAACGAAGATTCACGAAATGGAGGATCGCTGAGACTTCAAGAGAAGCGAATCTCTCGCTTCGCTTATCTCCGATACCAAGAAGACTCGTTCTTCTCTTTGCGAGACGATGGAAAAAGATAAACCCAGGCAGGAGCAACACGTCGCTGGAAGATTGTACGTGCGCCAGCATCCGGTCGAGCTGATGCGGTTTCCGCGACGATCGACCCGGATTTCGTGGCACGCGAGCAATGAACCCGCGAGGAACAACGAATCTGGGGCTGCGGACGAGGCGCAACATTCCTCCTTGGCTCCTTTCTCCCCGGAGAAAATCGAATATTCCGAGTTCCAAGCGATTCGAACCGGAGTCCCTCTAGCTGGCTGCGAAGCTCTGTTGTCCGCTCTCGGGTGGTCAGGGCTCTTAATTGCTCTTAATCGCTCTTAATTGTAATGAGGACGATAGCCTCGGTGATCGAGGAAATAGAAGAGATTTTTGGAATCTCTGTCGCGAATGAGGAAGGAGCTTGCGAGAGCTGTTGAACGCTTAGAGTATGAAGATGATGGCTGTTGGGCTAGGTACCCATGGATAGGGTCTTTCGAGTGACTTTGTTAGGGTCAGACAAGGACTTCTCTTCTCAACGTTCAGTTGAAAGTTAGGGGTTGCAGAGTGTGCGCGAAATATTTCTTAATTTGCATTGTATTAACAAATTTCGTAGTTCGGAAGTGTAGAGAAGTTGTTAAATAAGGTGTTGGTGTGTATGAATAAAGGGAGAAGAAAAAATAGAAAGCGTTTGGTCTTGGGCCTGCTATGGGACTCTTCGATATAAGGCTACCTAACAGAACCAAGACTCAAAATGTTAATAGTAAATCATAAAATCCTATTTATAGAAAGTTGAAATTTTTCGAGAAACCTAGAATCCTTCTAACGATGAATATATATTTCTCATCACAGACGTANAATATATATTTTTCATCACAGACGTATTTTAAAAATTCTTCAATAAATAATACATGACTCCGAATATCGACCATGTGGTGATAGATCAGGAATCATGGGTCACGTTTTTATGGACCATATTTTAATGGTGTTGATGTGTGCGCGAGATAGATTGAAGGGAGTGGAAAAGAATGGGAAGCGTTTCGTCTTGGGCCTGCTATGGGACTCGTCGATAAAGCTACCTAGCAAGATCCAGACTCGGAATATTAATAGTAAATCAGAAAATCCTATTTATAGAGTGCATAAATCTTTTGAAAAACTTAGAATCCTTCTAACGATGAATATACATTGCTCATCGCAGACGTATTTTAAAAATTCTTCAATAAATAATACATGACTCCGAATATCGACCATGTGGTAATAGATCAGGAATCATGGGTCACGTTTTTATGGACAATATTTTAATGGTGTTGATATGTGCGCGAGATAGATTGAAGAGAGAGGAAGAGAATGGGAAGCGTTTCGTCTTGGGCTTGCTATGGGACTCGTCGATAAGGCTACCTATCAGAACCCAGACCCAAAATGTCAATCAGAAAATCCTATTTATAGAAAGCATAAATCTTTTGAAAAACCAAGAATCCTTCTAACGATGAATATACATTGCTCATCACAGACGTATTTTAAAAATTCTTCAATAAATAATACATGACTCCGAATATCGACCACGTGGTGATAAATCGGACATCATGGGCCATGTTTTTATGGACCATGCTTTGATACTAGCTTGTCTACGCTAACTATACGTATTTCAGGTCTAATTTGGGCCGTAGGTAGTCGGTTCGATGACGGAGAGTACATAGGTGTAGAATTGGTGATTTCACACGCGAAACGTATGGAATAAATGGACAAAGTGGCGTGGTACAGGAGGTTTCAAAGGGAAAGCAGCGTCTATATGGGTCGTTCGTTAAACGAAGTGGCTCGCTGCAAGGCTGCTCGTCTCGGCTGTGAAACGGTGCATAAAAATGCACTTACTTAGCCGCATAAATCGATCCGCTCCGGTATGTTTACACCGCTCCATAGCGGTATATAAACCCGCGTCCCTCTTCTATTCTTTCTTTCTCTCCTCCCTTCTCTCTCTCTCTCGTTCTCTCCCTCTTACTCTCCGTTTCTCGTTCAGTGACGATGGTAAGTAATGTCCCTGGAAGGAAAATACGACGCTCCGTATGCACGTGTATATACGATGGCAGGCGTGAAAGATTTTCTCTGACGAAGATGGCTCGTAGTATTTTAAATAATCGTTCATGTGTTCCCCCTGGGGAATATATGCGAGATTGGAATTGTAAGTGATATCGTTTTTCAGCTACATTTCATTCGGTACTTCTCGTCCAATATTTTTTCCATGCTGCAGGATATAGCGCAGATTCTCCTAGGGAATTTCTCTGAATGATTTTATTTATTTATGCGATATCATTACAGCGCATCTTTCACGCGTATTGTAGGACATTTTTGCGATCTTTTCGCATATATAGAGTATCATTATCGTATATTTCCTAGATCTTTAATTTCTGGTAAATTTCCCTTACATCTCTCCGTAATTATTATTTATAATCCAGCGACTTTTTCGTATGGAAATTTCATTTTTATTCTCACCTAGTCTCTCCTTACTGGACCCGTCTTTTTATTACTTCGTGACGTAACGCGTGGCTGGATTAAAACGTCAAATTTCTCTGAAATTAATCGTCCCGTGGATCCTCGTAACTCCGCCGTATTAACTCGTCCCGTGACAGGCCCGAAGCCGCGGGAACGAGAGAGAAAAAAAATGACAGGGAAAATTTCGAGGCCGACCCGATCGAGATTCGATCTCCATCCCGTGTTATCCGATAACCCTACATCCTAACCCCTTCGCCGTCGATACGCTCTAGGGCTACTTACCCCGGCGTTACTCGCCTATCCCATTAATTTCCACTATTTCCAATCTGCCGCGCACGATCTCGTAAATAACGTCGCGAATACTTAACCGGAAAAAATGAAAGGGAGATAAGAGGAGACGGGTAAACGAAGCGGCGCGGATAATATAAAACGGTGGGAACGGTTTTTCATCCCCGGCGGAACGTCGGTGAACCACGGAGAGTGTCCGAGAGATCGATAACGTCTGGCCGGCGAACGAGTCATCGCTTTCGCCTTTTTTCTGCTTTATTATCATTAGGCCGGTCGCGAGCGTGACTACAAATTGCACGGGCGGGCTCGTTAATCAGCCCGACGTGGGAATAATTAATACGAATGGCCGGCTTTAAACGCTCCACTCCGCGCGGCGGCCTCTAAACGAGGACGGGGCGAAACGCGAGGAAAACGCGCCAAGATATATATATATCCTTCTCTTTCTCCTGCCGCTTTTATCGAGAATCAACCCCGCGACAACTGTTTGTACACGTTTTTCCACGCTCCCGGACCGCAGTGACAGTCGATAAATTTCCCGATTAAACGCGTTATATCAATCTCGCTAAAATCGCCTCGGAATTTGTCGCTCGAAGCTCCCTATTCGATTAAGTAACCAGTCGATAACTTCCTCGATGTGTAATTGTAGGAATGGAACGAGTGTCAAGAGTGCTTCGGGCCCAGGACGAATATAGATGATGTTTAGGATAGAGACGAATCTTAGCAACGAGCGAAAGTTTAGGGATGCGTTTCGAGTATAAAAGAAGATAGAATGAAAATGTTATAATCGTAGGAACGGAATGAGTACGGTCCTGAATTAATATCAAGAATGGTTGGGACCTAGGACGAACGTGGGTAATGTTCAGTAATGTATAATAAATAGAGACAAATGCTAGCAGCGAGTGAAAGTTTAAGGATGCGTCCTAAGGGATGCATGAGAAATGCGTGAATAAAAATGAAAACTTTAGTGTGAAAGAAGATAGAACGAAAGGTTTAAATAGGAGTGTAAGGACGAAGTTTAGTTTTAAAACAGTATTCTGTAGTCGATCCTCAATATCACTGAGAAAAATATAAGTTAACCGTCTAGTTATTTTAAATATACCATTTTTGTTATTAAAAAATCTTCGTTTCAGTCACTCACGCAACAATTTCTATATAATTTAAAATAAGCTTTCGAATGTTCGAAAAATGAATTCTTCTTTTCGCGAATCTATCCTCAGATTTTTAAACAACTGCGAAGGTTGCCGAAATCAGAGACCTCGAGGAACGCAATCACGGCACCCCTAATCGTCAGCCTCGGAATAAAATATTCCAGCTCTGTCCGCTTGAACCGAGACAAGAATCAACTTTGGCCCTAATTAATTCCGTTGGCTCGAAGAAATTTGCTGAGAATTCTTCGCCCAAAATTTCCATCCCTCCTCGCGCGTTCTCCCGACGAGGAATTAATTTTCCGAGAAGGAGAATCGGGCCAACGGGGTGCGTTTATCCTGGCAATAATCGGGATTTGAAAGAGAAGGTTGCTCGCCGGATTCTCTCCTTCTTCCGCGGTGTCTCCGTGTCGCTCGGCGTCGGGACGCGTTTCGTCGAATGCATTCCGGACACGTAGCAGCGTAACGGCGCAACGCAATGCTCTAAACATCCAGGTCACGATAGCGCAGTTAACCTGTATATCCGTCCAGTCCATTCCGCGATACGTTCGCGTTGGAATCGTGGTTGTATCGTGGAGAACCGGGGTGCCAGGGGGGCAACGACGGGGTGATACGTGTCTGCGGCAAATTGGAAAGAAGGATTTAAATCGTGGCGACCGCGGTAGGGGTTGGTCGAGTGTTTTACTCGGTTTTAGGGTGAAGTTTGTTTCTCTGTTGTAGAGAGTAGGGGTTGCAGCAGCGATCGAGGGTGAGATTTGGAACAAAGGAAGCGATTTTTGTATTTTGGAACATGCAAGGTGGAGAAAGGGGTTAGAATCGTAGATGCGGGGTTAGAAACTGAGATGTTTCGAGTAATTCGATTTAATTTATATGAAGGTAGGGTAATGTAGTCGTTAATAGGGGTTGAAACAGCGATCGAGGGTGAGATTTGGAACAAAGAAAGCGATTTTTGTATTTTGAAACATGCAAGGTGAACGAAGGGGTTAGAATCGTAGATGCGGGGTTAGAAACTGAGATGTTTCGAGTAATTCGATTTAATTTATATGAAGGTAGGGTAAGGTAGTCGTTGGTAGGGGTTGAAACAGCGATCGAGGGTGAGATTTGGAAAAAAGGAAGCGATTTTTGTATTTTGGAACATGCAAGGTGGACAAAGGGGTTAGAATCGTAGATGCGGGGTTAGAAACTGAGATGTTTCGAGTAATTCGATTTAATTTATATGAAGGTATGGTAAGGTAGTCGTTGGTAGCGGTTGCAGCAGCGATCGAGGGTGAGATTTGGAACAAAGAAGCAATTTTTGTATTTTGAAACGTACAAGGTGGACGATGGTTTAGAATGGTAGATGCAGGGTTAGAAACTGGGATGTTTTGAGTAATTTAATTTAATTTGTGTTATATATGGGGGTAGGGAAAGGTAGTCGTTGTTAGGGGTGGAGGAGCGATCGAGGGTGAGATTTGGAACAAAGAAGCAATTTTTGTATTTTGAAACGTACAAGGTGGACGATGGTTTAGAATGGTAGATGCGGGGTGTTTCGAGTAGTTGAATTTAATTCAAGTTAGGGGTAGGAAATGTAGTCAGGTGCTGTTACGAAGCACGTCGACGAGGATGAAAAGATTATATGTATTATACGCGTATAGCGACGACATTAGAGATTCTTGGTGTAACTTGATTTCAATTAGGGACGGTGGTCAAGGAACAGAAATGGCGTCTGTTACGCGGAATATAGATGAGGATGAAAAGATTCTTACATTTAGAAAGGGTTGCATTAATGAATCTTGATGTAACTTCATTTAAATTAATTAGTCGAAAATGTCAATGGAATATTCAAACTTTATAGCAACAATGCAGATTCTATACCTATTATTTATATAAGAAAATTTGCTCACCGCGATATTAATCGAAAATATCAATAGAATATTCAAATTTTACAGCAGTAGTGGTCAAAATAACAAAACAGAGTCTCCTGAAAAAAATCTAGATGAAAATTCAGAGATACCAAGTTCTGGAGAGGATTACAACTATTACGGAATTATAAATTATTATATTACGGAATTATAAATGTGTTTCGATGAATTATGACTAAATTTGGACAACTAACTCGATAAATCCAATCTCCGTTCAGTTATAGTTATAGTTACGACTGTTTAACTAGTTCTTCGTCTACTCTATCTATCTTGTTAACGTTCATTTCCCGGCGAAAACATCCCCGAAACCTCGGATTTCCCGACGGAGATTCGTTTCGTTGGAAAACAAAGACGCGATAGCCGGTGAATACAATCGGGTTGAAATTAAAAATCGTTTAATTCGATCTCGGCGTGTCTCGCTAGCCTCGCGGGGCACCGGGACGAAATTGGCGAAATAAAAGAACGGAAGGGGGCAGATTTGCTGGGAGGGCTGCTCGATCGAGTGGCCTGGTCTATCGGTATTGTCCGCGACATAATCCAGATGCAAATTATCGTCTTGCAGCATCGGTCCACGGCGCACTTAATCAGCTCGAGCACGATAGCATCGTGAAGAGCCACTCCGGCCTGCTATTAGCCCCGTCAAGAGAAATTCCCAGGGTGGCTGTCACAATTAGCTTAAGCAACTTCTAAGCACAATGACCGTTGCTCGAGGAGTTTCTCCTACGTCCTCTCGCATTTCCCTCACGTGCCTCGCCCTCTTCCTCCCGGCCTCCCGCTTCCGCGAGGTCCGCGTTCCGGAACCGGATGCTACTCGCGGAGGAATCTCACGATGGAACGTAAAATCGAGATGCTCAGCCTGTTTTGCTACTCCCAGGGACGTTACGAGCGTTATGGTCGCGAGTGAGAGGAAACCCCGCATCCTTTTACTATTCCATTAAAAAATATCGATAGTATTTTACTTTTGAAGTTGGTAGAGATGGTCAAACTAATTTGCGATCATTTTTAACGGTAATAGTAACTTGTCTCGAACGTTTTTTACCTTTTTACTGTTTGTTTTCAATCCTATTTAGTGGTTCCTTAAGCTTCGTTTAATATCTTACGCAATGTTCTCGATTGAAATACTTAGATTAGGATGATTAATTCTCGAATATACCTTCTTTTGTTTTATATTATTCAGAATTTCGCAATGTTACTAGCTTCACGTTTATTCTGAGAGTAGATTAATCCTAGTTGATTAACGTTTCAATCGATCACTGACCAAACTATGACCACCGATATTAATTGTCAGTGACTATAAACACTTGGAAATTTCTTGCAAACGTTTCCACGTCTGAAATCGAATTTTCTAATCCTCGTTAGCTCCGTCTTGTCCTTCCGTTTTCAATCTCGCGAGTCTCAGGTTTCGCGCTCGCGTTTAAAATTTCCACGAGTTTTCGATTGCTCGCGCGAAGGAACCGTCGCGATAATTCCGCGAGGGCGATCGAGAGAGGTCGATTCTTTAGCCGAGTTTCGAAGTCGCCGGAGGAGCCCGCCTTCAGCGTCGAAGACAAAATTGGAACCTGCTCCTCGAACCCCGGGCTCTCGACTCTGTCTGTCGATGGGGGTAAATTTTATCAAGAAAGTTAACAGTTCGATATAGCGATTCCTTCGAGCCGGGGTAGCCGGAGTGGCGCGCAAGTCAAACATTTCCCTCCGAGTCGCTTGAAATTTGACGTGCAAGTGGTTCCAGGCCGGAATACCTGCGAGTAACATCGTTTACCTAGATAGACGCGCAAACCGACTTGGCCCACGTATCGAACCTTAACTCCAAATTCGATTCTGCCCCTAATATTGTCCCAACTGCTTCGAATCTCCGTGGATTCTGCCTCCAACGCGTTATACTTTCTCGATACTTCTTAGACTCTCTGTTCGGTTCGTGCCGTGACACTCTTTCGGACAGTTTGCTTCCAATTTCAGCCATTTTTTTGAATGTTTCTCCCACGTTGTGCCATAAATAAATTGCTAAAGATAAAATTGTTTTCTCCGCACATCGAAGACGTTTTTCTGATCTACGTGGCTTTAATCCAGTTAAGATTCTACTCTTGTATGATAAATATCGTATTCTTCTGTCACTTTCAATTTACTTCGCTGTAACCTCTGAATACATTGTAATTTTAACAGATTTTAATAGTCGCAGATATTATGAAATATTCGAGGAAATTCAAAAAGACACGTCTGTTCACCTGTCGATTAGATAGAATTTCTAGGATTGCCGATCGATCGTCGGCTTATTCTAATATCGAACACGGAATTAGAATTTCCCGATAATTTGAGAAGGATAGCGTTTGGAATTGTGACGGTTTGCTTGTTTGAAACGCGAATTTCCAAAAATTCTACCTCTCTTCGACCTCATAATCAATCCGACGTATCTTTATATATTTTTCGATATTTCTCCGATTATTACCTATGATCTTTTATTACCTATGTTCTTCGAATTACCGATTGATCTGCGTCGACTGTCTGACGTCAGAGAAGAGTCTATTCGTAATATTACTTCGTCTGAGACTCGTTTTCCCGTTTTCTCGACGACCTCCGTGCAAGATAGACTCACGACGAAGTTAGCGAAGAACGTGCCGTTTGTTTACTCGCCTCTGATCTCTTTGGATGGTTTACTTATTTAAATTTCCCAAAAATTCTACCTCTCTTCGACTTCATAATCAACCAGATGTATCTTTATATATTTTTCGATATTTCTCCGATTATTACCTAACAGCGATTGATCTGCGTCGACTATCTGACGTCAAAGAAGAGTCTATTCGAAATATTACTTCGTCTGAGACTCGTTTTCCCGTTTTCTCAACGACCTCCGTGCAAGATAGACTCACGACGAACTTAGCGAAGAACGTGCCGTTTGTTTACTCGCCTCTGATCTCTTTGGATGGTTTACTTATTTAAATTTCCCAAAAATTCTACCTCTCTTCGACTTCATAATCAACCAGATGTATCTTTATATATTTTTCGATATTTCTCCGATTATTACCCAACAGCGATTGATCTGCGTCGACTGTCTGACTTCAGAGAAGAGTCTACTCGAAATATTACTTCACCTGAGACTCGTTTTCCCATTTTCTCGACGACCTCCGTGCAAGATAGACTCACGACGAAGTTAGCAAAGATCATGCCGTTTGTCTGTTCGTCTCTGGTCCCTTTGTCGCGATTCCTCGGTCAACGGGACCCCGGTGTCGTTGCGAAACTCGAACGGAACATTGGCGCGAAATAATTAAACTCGAACGGCAGTGTTCGAGTTGGTCCCGCTGTCGAGAAAGAACGTTCCTCTCCGGGTACCTGGCAAGGTTTGAATAATTCAAGGGGATGCTCGCAGGGGGGAAACACCGTGAAAATTGCACCGAGTGATTTATGTTTCGCTCGGTCACGAGGGAAGCCGCTCCTCGTTTCGAAACCGTGAAGTTTCGGCCGCGAGATGCGACTCGGTTTGATAAAACAACGCGCGATAATGCGGAAATTAGATGCTATCTAGCTGTTCGAGTGATTCGAGGGGCACGCTGACAAATCGAAGGAACGATGGACGATGGGAATCCTAGGGGGACCGGGCTGGGATGAATTTGTGTACCACCTGGAAGATAGAGGGGCCAGCACCTTTACTATTCCCAATTCAAACGTGTCAAGGAGTGTTTTTTCATTTATCTTATTCCTCATCCAAAAAAAAAGAAAAAAAAATACCAGGCATAGTGATAGTGATTGTCTTATTCGGATTAACCCATTAAGATTCGTAAAATGGGATCTATGATTCCCAATGAAGTGTTTTTTCACTTGTCTTATTCCCCATCCAAAAATACCAAGCATAGTGGTAGCGATTGTCTTATTCGGATCAACCCCTTAAGATTCATAAAATGGGATCTATGATTCCCAATGAAGTGTTTTTTCACTTGTCTTATTCCCCATCCAAAAATACCAAGCATAGTGGTAGCGATTGTCTTATTCGGATCAACCCCTTAAGATTCATAAAATGGGATCTATGATTCCCAATGAAGTGTTTTTTCACTTGTCTTATTCCCCATCCAAAAATACCAAGCATAGTGGTAGCGATTGTCTTATTCGGATCAACCCCTTAAGATTCATAAAATGGGATCTATGATTCCCAATGAAGTGTTTTTTCACTTGTCTTATTCCCCATCCAAAAATACCAAGCATAGTGGTAGCGATTGTCTTATTCGGATCAACCCCTTAAGATTCATAAAATGGGATCTATGATTCCCAATGAAGTGTTTTTTCACTTGTCTTATTCCCCATCCAAAAATACCAAGCATAGTGGTAGCGATTGTCTTATTCGGATCAACCCCTTAAGATTCATAAAATGGGATCTATGATTCCCAATGAAGTGTTTTTTCACTTGTCTTATTCCCCATCCAAAAATACCAAGCATAGTGGTAGCGATTGTCTTATTCGGATCAACCCCGTAAGATTCATAAAATGGGATCTATGATTCCCAATGAAGTGTTTTTTCACTTGTCTTATTCCCCATCCAAAAATATCAAGCACAGTGATAGCGATTGTCTTATTCGGATTAACCCCTTAACCCTTTGCACTCGAGAGGCGACTCTCAGTCGCCATTCAATCAGATTCTAAAGATCGATATTAACTGATATATGACATTTCAAATTACCCACCTATGCGTGGAACTTCGAGATAAAATAATTCCATGTCTTAATTTTCATAGAATTTCTTATTTATCGTTTTAAAAATATCGTTAAGTTTGTAGTAAAAGATCTTCGAATTATTATTTTTCCGTAATGAGAAAATCACCGAGTGCAAAGGGTTAAGATTCGTAAAATGGAATCTATGATGCCCAATGAACTTGCTGTGATAAATGTAAGTGGGTATCATGGTTCCCATTGCCCACGAAAGTTGTGGGAAAGTTGTAACCCTATTAGGAAAATATAGAAACCTGAAAAGAAATAAATAATTAAACCTGGAAATTTGGGTGGGGTGGTCAATCTCGCTTCGGAAATCTTCGAGTGTTACGTTCTTGCGTTAATTCTCGCGAACGGAATATTCCTAACGACCAGGAAGTAATTCGAAAAAGGGAAGCAAGGGCGGGAATAAAGATAAATAGCCAGGAGCGGAAAGTTGCGACGGATCAGACCAAGATTCGCGTGCGTGCACGCGTGCTTACGTGACGAACGCACAGCGTGCAGGTGTGTCGCACGCGATTGGCCGCACGTGAGTGCGTCTAATTAAAACCGAGTCGCAGACCGGAGTAACGAACCTCCGACGAGTTAAAGGGGTCCCGTGCCCCTCCTCTTAGCCCCCCTTCCCTAGTTTTCCTCTCCTACGATGCCTGATTGCGACAGCTCGGCTCGAACCTAACGAGATACCGATCTCTCCGTGTTTGCCATCGCTTTCCCCTCTTTTTTCACTTGTTTTCCCTTACTCCCCACCGCGAACCACCTCTGGGCTCCGAAAAACTCGCACTAGACCTAAAGTAGTAGACCTGAACGAGTAAACGAGATCGCTCGACCGTGTGGACGATGGAAAATGATTCCGGTTTCATCCCACGTAATAGGATGTAAAATTTTTATTCGAGTAACAGGAGTTTGTCGAGATTTCTAATTATGGATACTGAAACGTTCGATTTCTCTTTGGTTTTTGAACAAGTTGAGGAATTAAAGGGGTAAGACATTCGTGTAGCTTCCTTTCCTTCTCGCGAGGAATTACTCGGACCGCTTTTACGTTCCTTAATTCCGGAAATAATTTCGGTTTCATCCCCCGTAACAGAATATCAAATTTTTATTCGAGTAATAGAAGTTTATCGAGATTTTTGATTTGGTTACTGAAACGTACGATTTCTCTTTGGTTTTTGAACAAGTTGAGGAATTAAAGGGGTGTAACATTCGCGACCGTCTTCTCCTTCTCGCGAGGAATTATCTTGACCGCTTTTACGTTCCTTGATTCTCAAGATTCCGGTTTCATCCCCCGTAATAGGATGTAAAATTTTTATTCAAGTAACACGAGCTCGTCGAGATTTTGAATTTGGTCACCGGAACGTTCGATTCCTTTGGTTTTTGAACAAGTTGAGGAATTAAAGAGATGAAATATTTCC
>NIJG01000003.1:600000-621396 GCA_002201625.1 Euglossa dilemma
GGAATTAAAGGGGTGAAATATTTCCGGACCTTCTTCCCCTTCTCGCAAGGAATTATCTTGACCGCTTTTACGTTCCTTGATTCTCAAAATGATTCCGGTTTCATCCCTCTTAACAGAATATCAAATTTTTATTCGAGTAACACGAGCTTGTCGAGATTTTGAATTTGGTCACCAGAATGGTCGATTCTTTTGATTTTTGAAGAAGTTGAAGGGAATTAAAGGGGTGAAATATTTCCGGACCTTCTTCCCCTTCTCGCAAGGAATTATCTTGACCGCTTTTACGTTCCTTGATTCTCAAAATGATTCCGGTTTCATCCCTCTTAACAGAATATCAAATTTTTATTCGAGTAACACGAGCTTGTCGAGATTTTGAATTTGGTCACCAGAATGGTCGATTCTTTTGATTTTTGAAGAAGTTGAAGGGAATTAAAGGGGTGAAATATTTCCGGACCTTCTTCCCCTTCTCGCAAGGAATTATCTTGACCGCTTTTACGTTCCTTGATTCTCAAAATGATTCCGGTTTCATCCCTCTTAACAGAATATCAAATTTTTATTCGAGTAACACGAGCTTGTCGAGATTTTGAATTTGGTCACCAGAATGGTCGATTCTTTTGATTTTTGAAGAAGTTGAAGGGAATTAAAGGGGTGAAATATTTCCGGACCTTCTTCCCCTTCTCGCAAGGAATTATCTTGACCGCTTTTACGTTCCTTGATTCTCAAAATGATTCCGGTTTCATCCCTCTTAACAGAATATCAAATTTTTATTCGAGTAACACGAGCTTGTCGAGATTTTGAATTTGGTCACCAGAATGGTCGATTCTTTTGATTTTTGAAGAAGTTGAAGGGAATTAAAGGGGTGAAATATTTCCGGACCTTCTTCCCCTTCTCGCAAGGAATTATCTTGACCGCTTTTACGTTCCTTGATTCTCAAAATGATTCCGGTTTCATCCCCCGTAATAGGATGTAAAATTTTTATTCGAGTAACAGGAATTTGTCGAGATTTCGGATTTGGTCACCAGAACGGTCGATTCCTTCGGTTTCTGAACAAGTTGAAGAATTAAAAGGGTAAGACATTCACGGACCTTCTTGCTCTTCTCGCAAGGAATTACCCGGACCGCTTTTACGTTCCTTTACAAGTGTTACAGGATCACGGGAAATGGGGGTAGTAAAATCAGAACGAACGGAGGAAGTTCTCAAACTGTCGTTTGGGGAAGTTTCGTGGCACGAGGCCCGTGGATTCCTTGCCTCTCTCTCTCTCTCTCTAGTTCTGTTCGTGGCCGTGGAAAAACAACGGCGACCGACGTACGTGGTCGATAAATTCTTATCGATAACGTTCCGCGAGAAGACGGCCGAGTTGTAAGCACTCGCGACATCTTAAACGGCGGATCGCTGTCCCCGGTAACGTATTGCCCGGAAGTTGAACGCGGACGCGCTTTCTGCCAGCGTATTACGCGAGTTTACTGCATCATCGGCCGCATAAATCTCCCGGGTGAATCGGCGGTATTAAAATCACCGTTTCCGCGAACGATAAACAGCGCTCCTCACTGGGCTATAAAATCTATCGCGGGGAAAAATTTATCTTCCGTGTTCCTGTCCCCTCTTCCACCCGGGAATCATAAGTTTCCATGGGAATCGATCGATAGGTGAGTCTCCGATGTCGCGTGATTTAAACATGAGAAGCTTGATCTTTGGATCGACCAAGATCTCGATATTTTACTCGTCGTGGTAGAAAATTGGGTCCCACGTGTTTAGATTCGAATACTTAAGCCTTTACGGACGAGGAACAAAAGTAACGATACATTCGGTGTATACTAAACAATTAAAAATAACAAACTGAAGGAAATTCTCTAAATTAAAAAATATGTACGACATTAACGATAACGTTAAAATTATTTTTCGCTATATTCCATGCAGCTTTAAGTGTAAAAAATTTAAAAAATTTCACGTATATTATGATATTCGTCCCCAAAGGGTTAAGTAAAACATATTTAGATAGGAGAAATGACAATGACAATTTTTCGTTTTACGATGTTCTAAATTTGGGAATTCAGGAATCCTTGTCTGCCACGATTCGTATTTTTATCGCAACTTGGAGTTTTGGTCATAAATAAAAGTCACCTTCGTGTGAACGTACTATAAACGGATGTCAAGGTGTCTTCAGAAATAATTACAAAACAGTTGGCTGGCAGGTGAGATTAGCAACAAAATGTAGATCCTGTATATCCAAGTCTCCTCGAGACCGTTCTATTATAAACGCGCTTACACAGGCTCATACGCTGGTAAACATTCGTATATAACAATAATAATCACCTATTACAAAAGGTGTAGAAATCTTCCTGACAAGGTTAACGCGAAATAGGTTATAATTTAAAAGAAAATAGTCACACTTCCACATTTATAACTCGAGCACGTCAATCTCCTTATACACGTTTAATCTCCGCGCTTCAAAGCTTGCCCAAGGATCATCCGCGAATCAGCCTAACTCTCAGTCTGAATAAAGAACTCGCAACGAGTCGAAAGAAATCCAAGAACTACCATCAACATCCCATAAATGCGAGGAATATGATCCACATGGAAGATATCTATTAGTTTGTTCGTAAATTATTTAATCGAGATTATGTTTAATTTAGTTTAGCTCGTGATAAGTGTATTTTAAACTATTGGATTGTTCGTAAAGTCATTTCGTTTTTTCTCAACAGAAAACGTGATCGTATTTTTTACAGCCAAGTTCACACTTAAGCTGCATAAAAACAAAACAGAAAAACAGAAAAAGGAAATGACTTTCTGAATAACCTAATAGTTTGAAATATACTTATCACGAGCTAAACTGTAATTAAACGTAATCTCAACTAACACGATTGTTCTCCAGATTTCTATATAACTATTTCGATTATATCAGCTTTGAAATTTAGCTTCTCTTTAAAAAATTTCGCACTCCATTCGTCTTACTCGCGTAATCTAACGCAAACTTTTGCTAGATCCGCTCGCCGTTCGCGTTGACAATCGCTCGATTTATCGGACACTCGTCCGAAATATTCTCCCGGCTGTATAAATATTCGAAACTCCTCTACCGAAGTGAAATCGGAAAGCATTTCTCACTGGCGATTTCCACGGGTTTTTTCCCTGTCGCCGAGAGCCGCGAGTAGTATAGACACGCGTATGGTCAGGCATCGAGCAGTCCCTTGGACGGCGGTGTAATAAAAGCGAGAGGAAAGTTGCCACTTGTTGCTGAATTACACAGCGATGCTTAAGCCGAGCAATCCTGTCTCCGTGTGTCTGGCAAAACGGAATGGCCGCGTCGCGTTCGCATAAATCGCTCGGAAGGGAAGCAGGCTCGAGACCCGTGTAATCTGCCCGCTTTTAACGCCGCCACGATTTCAACGCCGTGTCCTAGGCGCGTTTGTCCCTTCCGTTTCCGCGACGTTCTAACAACTAGACGAAATTTATCGGTGAACAACGTTGATCCCGATTTTGGGATCACAGATGCGTTGATCGGTGTTCCCACGATTCCGATTTAGCGAGGTTTATCGAGAATTCGCGGATAATCGAGAATCGTAATCGCGACTGGTCGCTAAATGTCTCGAAGTGTTACGATTCTCGAGTAAGGTGTTATTATTATCAGGATCAACGTTGTTCACGCGGTCTAGGACTCGAGTTCGACACGGTTGCTGGAAGTTTTATCGCGAAACGCGAGTCGGTAAAGTATCGAGGCTGGTGCGAGGAACGTTTAGAAAGTTAGGCGAACACTGGACAGCTGACATTTGCAGTCCTCGATAAATCCACGCGTGACAGTCGACTCTAACCTTTTCTTGCGAGCTATCATATATTATACTACTTGCAGTAGAAGTGACACCTCGAAGTGATCGAAAAAATTCGAGAAAAAGAGGAAAACATTCGGTGTCTCTTCCAACTGTGGATATAAATTAAATTCTCGAGGTTCGCTCAGAATTCCAACACACCTTTCGCAAAGAGGTGAAATAAATAAATAACAGAAACGTACTTTAGGATCTTGTATCTTGTCGAGTCGCGCGGAGGATTTCCTTCATTCGCAGATAAAGATCGCGAGCCTTTTATTCCGATCTATCATATATTATACTACTTACAGTAGAAGTGACACCTCGAAGTGATCGAGATGATTCGAAAAAAAAAAAGAAACATTCAATGTTTCTACCAACTGTAAACGCAAATTAAAATTCTCGCGGGATCCGCTCAAAATTCCAACGCACCTTTCGCGAAAAGATAAAATAAATAAATATAAGAAACGTAGCTTGGGATCTTGTATCTTGTCGAGTCGCGCGGAGGATTTCCTTCATTCGAGGATCAAGATCGCGAGCCTTTCATTCCGGGCTATCGATATATTATACTACTTACAGTAGAATTGATCGAGAAAATTCGAAAAAAAGGAATATTCGTTGTCACTTCCAACTGTAAACGCAAATTAAAATTCTCGAGGTCCGCTCAGAATTCCAACACACTTATCATCTTTCGCGAAAAGATAAAATAAATAAATAAAAGAAACGTAGCTTGGGATCTTGTATCTTGTCAAGTCGCGCGGAGGATTTCCTTCATCGCGGATGATGATCGTTAGCCTTTCATTCCGGGCTATCGATATATTATACTACTTGTAGTAGAAGTGATTGAGAAAATTCGAAAAAAAAAGGAATATTCGGTGTCTCTTCCAACTGTAAACGCGAATTAAATTTTCGCACGGTCCGCTCAGAATTCCAACACACCTACCATCTTTCGCGAAGAGATAAAATAAATAAATAAAAGAAACGCGTGCATCTTGTATCTCGTCGAGTCGCGCGGAGGATTTCCTTCATTCGAGGATGAAGATCGCGAGCCTTTAATTCCGAGCTATCGATATATTATACTACTTACAGTAGAATTGATCGAGAAAATTCGAAAAAAAGGAATATTCGTTGTCACTTCCAACTGTAAACGCAAATTAAAATTCTCGAGGTCCGCTCAGAATTCCAACACACTTATCATCTTTCGCGAAAAGATAAAATAAATAAATAAAAGAAACGTAGCTTGGGATCTTGTATCTTGTCAAGTCGCGCGGAGGATTTCCTTCATCGCGGATGATGATCGTTAGCCTTTCATTCCGGGCTATCGATATATTATACTACTTGTAGTAGAAGTGATTGAGAAAATTCGAAAAAAAAAGGAATATTCGGTGTCTCTTCCAACTGTAAACGCGAATTAAATTTTCGCACGGTCCGCTCAGAATTCCAACACACCTACCATCTTTCGCGAAGAGATAAAATAAATAAATAAAAGAAACGCGTGCATCTTGTATCTCGTCGAGTCGCGCGGAGGATTTCCTTCATTCGAGGATGAAGATCGCGAGCCTTTTATTCCGAGCTATCGATATATTATACTACTTACAGTAGAAGTGATCGAGAAAATTCGAAAAAAAGATACATTCGGTGTCTCTTCTAACTGTAAACGCGAATTAAATTTTCGCGCGGTCCGCTCAGAATTCCAACACACCTACCATCTTTCGCGAAGAGATAAAATAAATAAATAAAAGAAACGTAGCTTGGGATCTTGTATCTTGTCGAGTCGCGCGGAGGATTTCCTTCATTCGCGGATGAAGATCGCGAGCCTTTTATTCCAAGTTCTTCCGCTCGTTCATTTATCCGCGCAATTTTTCCGACGATATTACTCAGAGAAGAAGAGGGTGGTCCGCCGGCGGCGAGCGGATTACAGCGAAGCGGAAGACGAGATCAAAGCGTGTTCCCGCAGTTTGATCGCGCGGATCCGCGCTTCGTTATTTCTCGCGGCCGCGCCCTCGGCCTTATTATCGCCGCGGAGCTTTGCTAAGCGGACCGGCGCTAAGCGGCCCATCTAGGCGACCGATGGAAATTGCTCGCGAAACGGCTCCGGATTATGGTAATCGCGCCATGTGCTCCCTCTCCTCTCTCGTTAATTCGCTTTCGGTCTTGCTCCTTTTTTCCCTGCTTCGATAAGTGCCGGGGTTATCCTCGAGATGTGTACGAACGCGGATTGGTGGCGAGAATATGGCGAGATAGTTGCTTCGGGTCTTGAAGGAGCGAATTTTGTTGTTAAACAGGATTACGCGAGAATTTGTTGCTGGTCGTTTAATAGTTTGGCTAATTGGTCTTGGATCTGAGCGTCTGCCATTTTGGAGAACGAAAAAGCGAGGTTCTTTTGTGTTTATGTTGTTCGTTCCCTAAACTCAGTCTCAAAAACTGTAACGTTGATTGGTGGCGAGAATATGGCGAGATAGATGCTTCGGGTCTTGAAAGAGCGAATCTTGTTGTTAGACAGGATTACGCGAGAATTTGTTGCTGCTCGTTTAATAGTTTGGCTAATTGGTCTCGGATCTGGGCGTCCGCCATTTTGGAGAACGGAAAAGCGAGGTTCTTTTGTGTTTATGTTGTTCGTTCCCTATACTTATTCTCAAAAACTGTAACGTTGATTGGTGGCGAGAATATGAAGAGATAGATGCTTCGGGTCTTGAAGGAGCGAATTTTGTTGTTAAACAGGATTACGCGAGAATTTGTTGCTGGTCGTTTAATAGTTTGGCTAATTGGTCTCGGATCTGGGCGTCCGCCATTTTGGAGAACGGAAAAGCGAGGTTCTTTTATGTTTGTGTTACCGAGAATTCTGTTGTTCAGGTTTACTATATAATTAAGAATTCGTAGCTCGTTTAATGGTTTGGTCCGAGGTCTGTGTAAAAGTAAAGTTCTTTTACGTTTATATTCGAAAGAATAATAATTTATAATTCATTTATAAATACAACTTGTAGAAATAAGTACATTATTTCAGAGAACAGGAAAGTAAGGCACTTTTAAGTTTATGTTTGGGAGAATTTAATTTCCAGGAATTACTAAACCAGAGAGTACTTATTAAGAACTCGTTTAATAACTTGATTAATCAGTCTCAGATCTGGATAGACGTAGACACTCGCCATTTTGGAACGGAACAGTAATGTTTCTTTAAATTCGCGTTTCAGAGAATTCACGATTTAGGAAAGTTATATTTACAAACTATTAAGCTAGACAGCACTGACTAAGAACTTTTATTTAATCGAATAATTCGGTTAATCCGTCAAAGATCTAGATAAACGCGAACCTCCGCCATTTCGGCGAACCGAAAGATAAATAACACTTTAGTTAATGGATCTAGAACTCTAACAGACGTGTTCCTTCGCCATTTCGGTGATGGAAAAAAGCAACGGCCTTAAATCTTCGATAGAAACCGCCCTTTAACCGAGTTTGGGAACCGTTAGGAATTAACCCGACGTTGCTGCGTCTCCTTTGAGTTCTCCGGCCAACATCGACCGGAAGTTGCCTCGGCGTCGCCTGTCCTCGTGGTAATTTCGCTATGGAAACATTGGCAAACAAGTTTATAGCCCAGTCCCTGCGGAGTCGCCATAAATTCGCCGTACGCGTGTTCGACGCCGGGTCGTTGCATTAATCGTGCTCGATTAATCGCGCTGGTTAATTTCGAGACCGGGTCGACCTTGAATTCCCCGGAGTAACATGGCGGCCGTTCCGGAAACGTCCTCCGGAGCCGCGGCGCAGCGCGGTTGTTTTAATTTGTATGCTGATGGAACGGAGAAGTTCGTAAAAGTTAATGGTATTTGAGAGGAGGCCGAGGCGAGGAGAGGAGGTTTTTAGGGTGGATTTTGGGTCCGAGTAGCGCGAAAGGGGATTAAAATTAATTAAGGAAGATGGGACGCGCCGGATTCGTTACGCGCGATGGTTTAATGGCGTGAGAGCGTTTTGTTGCTCAACGTGGCTTTTAATTTTAATTTTAATTCCAGCCTCGAGATGCGGCTTTTAATGTTGAACGGGAAATTTTTGATACAAGCCAACGTCGATGGTCAAATTTCAGTTTAATCCTTATAACGCTTTATAAATTTCCCGGCTACGAATAACCGATTTCCCAGCTATCCGTGAAAATTCATTTCCACGCTCTCCGTCCGAGAAAAAATAATTTCCTGTAAATAACGCGCTTTTAAATTATTTCAAACGCGCCGAAGCCCTGCGGAGTCCATTTATCCGTTGCAAGGTTCAAAAAGGTTTCGAAATCGAGTTGGACCGTTTGGTTGCAGGGGAAATTTATGAAAGAAGAATGGAAAATGTACGGAGCATCAGGAGGGTATTCGATTTATTCGAGTGAGAAATTTATTAGACTGTCAGAAATTTTCACCTTCGCCCGATTTATAGCTTCATAACTCGAGTGAACGCAGAAGGGATGGTTCGATCCTCGAAGGAAAGATGTCGGGATCGTTTTAATTAATGTACCTTCTATCTTGGACGTTCTTTGAATCGACGGCGCAAAAGGAGGATCTCGAAATCAATCTCGATTTATATTAAACGTTCCGGCCGACTGGCGGTGGTTATTAGCAATGAAGAACCTTCTGAACGGGATATTTTTCTTTCTGTTCCAGTCTGCGGCGACATTCACGGACAGTTCTATGACCTGATGAAGTTGTTTGAGGTGGGCGGATCACCCTCCACGACAAAGTATCTCTTCCTCGGCGATTATGTAGACAGGGGTTATTTCAGTATCGAGGTAAGTTTGAAAATTCATTATGATTCTCTCTGCCTTGCAACTCCGCTTCCATAAACCGTTATTATATTCAGCGGATGGAAACACAACGGAAATCGTTCGCGAGTNCTGTTCCAGTCTGCGGCGACATTCACGGACAGTTCTATGACCTGATGAAGTTGTTAGAGGTGGGCGGATCACCCTCCACGACAAAGTATCTCTTCCTCGGCGATTATGTAGACAGGGGTTATTTCAGTATCGAGGTAAGTTTGAAAATTCATTATGATTCTCTCTGCCTTGCAACTCCGCTTCCATAAACCGTTATTATATTCAGCGGATGGAAACACGACGGAAATCGTTCGCGAGTTCTCCCCGTTTCGACTATATCGAGCCCCTGCGATGAAATTTCGAAGATATTTTCGAAGATAAGATAATTCTCGCAACGATTACATCAATTGTTACCGTGCTATAATAACTATAATCGCGATCGGTGTAATCGCACCGCACCGAACTCTTTTTTTAAACGAATTTCATCGTCAAAAATTCCGACGAAAAGCGAAATATCCCATTATCGGGGATAATTTTCTTCCGCGATTCGACCGATATTTTACATTATGCGCGGGTAATTGAAAGTTTCCGAGGGTCTTCTCGTTGGTATGGAAGTGGAAACGCGTGCAGACTCGCGTCGACGAGCCGGCTAGATCGGAAGCGGAGAGCTCAGCCCCGGCTCCGCTCCTTCCCTCGATTATCGGACTTTCTAATTAGCGATCCGTTCGGTTAATTACCAATTAATATGCTCTCCGTTTGTCTCAAGGCGTGGTTAAGCGACGGGAAAACGAATCCCGAGGGGAAGTTCGCGTCTTTCCCGGGATTCGCAGTTTCCTTTCATTGCCATGCGACCGCTCGTTTGAATTTCGCGCGGATTTATCGCACTCCGGCCTTAAATCGCGGCTCTAACGAGGTCACGAGTACACGAAAGAACGACCTCGTTATTTAAAAAAGCTGTCAAAGATAAATTCTCGATTTTTAAAAGGAATTATTTCCCGCTGGAAAGCGGGTCGTTGATTTCGTTGATATTTCTCGACGATTTCGTAGGAAAGGCGTGCGAAAGAGTTTCAGAGTTTCGAGTAGTTGTTACGGGACACAACGACGTATGTTAAATGACGAGAGTTAACTGTTAATTAGACGCTTGTGAAACAGAATTACTTAGCCTTATATTAGTACCCAATTAGGATACTTGCAGACCGTCGTTCGTGTAAATCCTTAGTTAATTAGAAACTCGTTAGCCGGGTAGATATCAAGTAACGTACCTATCTTGCACTCGCTCGTTTTTCAATGTTCTTATTTCTGATAATACCCTGCGGATTATGGTAAATCGGAAGAGAAAGCTCGGTGAAATCTTCGAAATTCGAATATTTACAGACCATTTTCCAAACTCGTAAAGATAGCTCCACGCTCCCAAAATCTTTAAAGTGACGAAACCTATCTAATAGTACCACGTGACAATCACAAAATGACGTTAAAAAGATACGAAACACATTTAACCAATTACCAATAACCAATTCGCTGATTTTCAAGAACCTTGACTTCGTTTACGCTCTTGCTGCGAATTCTATCGTGAATAAATCCTTCCTACCCCTAAACGTATGGATACCGATTTCTTTGCCGACGTTCCGACCCCGATTTTTTGTGACAATCACAAAATGACGTCAAAAAGATACAAAACATGTCTAAATAATTATCAATAACCAATTCGCGGATTTTCAAGAACCTTGACTTCGTTTACGCTCTTGCTGCGAATTCTATCGTGAATAAAACCTTCCTACCCCTAAACGTATGGATACCGATTTCTTTACCGACGTTCCGACTCCGATTATTCGCGTGAAAGACGCGCAGAGACGCCGGACGTCAGAGGAAGTAATAAACGCGAGACGAGCGAGTGGACGAAGGCGAAAAGATGGCGCGACGACCAGCGATGGCGAAGGGAACCCGAGCCGGTGGGCGGATTGAAAATCGAGCAGGAGTTTACCGTCGGTTTTAAGAGGATCTCGCGGCAACAACGCGAGCATCTGCGTGACTGTGCTCGCACACGCTCGGCGAGGAAGGACGCAACGAGGCCCGTCGAGATCGATACTCTCTATCCGCAATATGCTTCGCTGGATTCTCCGGAGAACTAGGGAGAGAGAGAGAGAGGAGAGGAGATCCTTCGGGGTCTTTCCATGGAATACACGCGCGTCCTTCGCGAAGACTTTCGTTTTATAGGCGACGTGGAAGGACATCTCGGGGGTGGGGAAAGAGGAAAGGGTTGGGGAGTTTCGAGGTGGGAGGATAATAGGGGAAAGGGGTGTAAGGACGGAATATTTAGCGGCGATGCGGAAGGTAAAGGGAAGAAGAGAAGTCGCAGGGTGTAAGTGGGTTAAGAGTGCGGGAAAATAGTGTAGAGAAGCGAAGAGAGAGATTGATTGTTCAGATGAGAGAGAAGGAACGAAGCGAAAAGGGTGGAATGAAAAAGCGGTCTTGCGAACGAGGAACAAGGGAATAGAGAGAAACTCTTATTTTTCGATAGTAATTCACAAATTATAATCGGTAGTTCCGATTTGAGAAAAGGTATATACACGCGTGAAGTGTTTCATACAAAAATAGCTTAATGAACGCTAAACCTACCATGGGTAAATTTTCTGTGTATGGTAAGGAAGTAGAAGCTTTAAAAAATAGTATAATCGCTAGAAATGGAAGAAATGACTATACGTATATTAACACGAGCGATTAAGATGATAACGTGTTATTCAGATCATGGTAAGTTTAGCACCAATGCGAACAGGTCATAAAAATTTAAAATATCAGAAAAGAAACGAGGTTAGGAAGAGAGGGAACGAGAAAGATTGATTATACGAACGAGAGAAATAGAAAGAGAGAATGTACATTACTAGAAGGTTGAAATAAAAAAGGAACGAAAAAACCCTTCTCGCTTTTGACGTTTCGACAGCGACCCTTAGAGTGCTGGCAAATTGCGAAATATAATCCATGTTTCTGATTTGAAAACCGATATACACGCGTATATACATACGATATATTGGCTTTCCATAAAGATATAGAATTAAAATAGGTACTTCGTCGCGCTGACTACGTCTTTGAAATCGAATTGCAAATATGTGCAAGATATTCTCACGCTTGCCAGGACTCCGGATATCAAACTACGCATCTATATTTAATATCTTTAGTAGAAATCGCTAGAATTTAGGAGAAATCGCAGTGTGTGCTATAAAACTAATCTGGATTCCCGATAAAAACGAATTTCCCGAAAAATTCGACCCCGAAGCAGTCAAATTTGATAAGCACGAGTGGTCCACCGAGTGTTTCCATTGAATCCGCCCTGAAATCCACGTAAAATCCACGGAGAGACCAAAGACGACACCGCAGATTGACCACTGGCAAACTTTAAAAGAATTAGTCGGTGGAAAATGACGCTAGAACGCGAAATTCAAGCGAAACCAGGTTCCGGACGCTAACGGGGGTTGACCAGAGGCCAAGTTCCTCCGCTGCCAAACGGGGGTAGTTTACAATTCAACCGTATGATAAACGGGGATGATTTCGGCGGAGTTTCCAGTTCGATCCGCGGAACTGGAACGGACTTGCCGAACTTTGAATTCCGTCGTCGCGGAGACCAGCGAGTCTCGGATTCTGCCGAGCCCGATCTTAAGTACCGCTCGAACCCCATCGTCGAACAGAACTGGATTCTACCAGGATCAGGAAGATTTTACTGCCCCCTTCGGATAGACAGCTCGTAAATTCTATCATCCCCGCGGTAGAGACACCGAAGACAGACTCGAATCTAGATCTTTCCACAATCTCGCGAATGAACCATCGCGTTTATCGAGTCGAACGTTGCAGGAAAAAAAATGGCGAAGCAAAGAGAAACCGAGGTAGAATATCGTCGAACCTTATGGAGACCTCGAGTTAGGTATCGAGTGAGAACAAACGAAGACAGAAGTCATGTATCTCTTTTGGAAGACGCGGTTCGGGAAACGGGATTAAAGAGGAGGAAAATTATGAAGAAAGAAACTAGCGAAGACGAGTGGAGGAAAATTGGACTGGGTTAAAGCGGAAAGAAAAAGAGAGAAGCCCGGGGCGGTTTAGGGGGTGAGTAAGCAAGAACGGGGAAGGAATCGTCAAGATGGTTATGACATACGGAGAAAAAGTCGGAGAAATAAATTGGGTGGGATATAATTCCACAAAGGATCGATCCTTTGTCCCTCGGCGTATCCTTTCTCGGATTCTCTCGCGTCTTGGGCCCTTCCAGGGCCTCGTTTCCGGCCTCCTCCGATCTCGCGGAGATACCTTGTTTCCGGCCGGTTTTTACCGATACTCAACCGCGGAATTATCTCGAGGGAAACGATGATGCGATTATCGGCACGCGGGGGACCGATTTTATTTTCTTCTTAGCAAGCCGGCCATTCCGCCGGCAGCAGATCTCCGTTCGTGATCCTTCGCCGGGAGATTGGGAGAGCGTAAATGGCCGCGGTAGTTTATGGCAATTGCTCTCTCGATACGTTTTCCCAGCCGTGCCGGACCAACAACTTCGGTATCTCCTTCGTCTGCTCGCTATTCCCAGCGATCGATTACGAATAAGCTTTTTCTTCTCGAAGGGTTCTTCCTCTCGCGTGCCTCCGCTCGACGACACGCGTCGGCCTGAGACGAATAGACGTCTCTGTCATCTTGGGGTATCTAGTCGCTCTTCCCGACTAGTTTATCGCGTTGAGAGGAATAAAATAGGAGATACGGTTACGGAGAAAAGGGAGAGATCGACAGTCGAGAAGCTACTCGGCAACACGCTCGTAATTCGACTTTATTTTCATATTTTTCTAAGCGATAGCCCGGATTGAGATAGGACAAAGGTTGAGGAATATTCCGTGTTAAATGCGAATGAGGAATGTGTACTGTTGGATTTTGTTGCTGGACGAGTAGTACAAACTAGGAATATTGAGTGGACAACAGAAATGGAGTCTTTTTTAAGAAATTATTATGGTTTATCGAAAATAATAGCTAATTGCTCCTTAATAACTGACACGTACAATCTAAATCTGAATACTAATCTGAACTCTGAATAACCTGTCGCCCTTATTTAAACCTTGCGCTACTTTAATACTCACGCTCTTTTCAATTACGTTTTTCTCGCGTTTCCTAAACATCCATTCGAATTTCTAGATTCTTCCATCTTTGATCATGCTATTCTCACGTTTCCTCAATATTCGACACTGTCATAGATAAACTCCTTCATCCGATTTTCTCGTACACTGTCTCTTCCACCTATTCTCACGCATTTGAAGTTAAAATCACACACCTATTCGCTCTGCTATTGCTCTTAACACTAGGTTTACGGACGTTTTTGAATACCTATCTTTATGGAGACTCATCAGATTTACGGGTAAAGAAAACTACGTATTTTCTTAAAAAATAAGACCATGAGTTCAATTTAAAAACAATTACGATCGTGACTAACTTAGTATAAGTTGATTAAATCTATTAATATTGTATAATTGGAGCAACTCACCCGTCCTGTAAATATATCAGCCCGCTCGGTTATCTTTAATTGCATACGCATTCGCGGTAAGAAGTCGTATCTCTCGTCGAGACAAGAGAATGCGAGTTATCGGATTAAAGGGACAAGAAAATAAATTATCGGCTCGATAGAAGGTTGCAAAATTTTCGGGGAAAGCTAGAAAACAGCGAAGACGATCGGGGCAATTAGGCCGTGCGAAGATGAGAGAAGCCACTGAGGCAATCAGACGGTCGGGGCTGCAGTCAAACACAGTTGAGGGAAATTAGTCCGGTGGTCCTTCGAGTTTACAGAGAGAACAGCTTGCGAAATAACCGGTGACTTGGCAGAATTATAATTGCTCGGCTGTAGCGATACACGCTGCCTCTTGCCAGAGGTAGAATAAACTGCGACCCGGTCTCCAACTCGCGTAACGCACTTGGTCGCAAACAAAATGCTAATTACCAGCCTCGAACCCCTCGAAACACCCTCGAATCCCTGGGAACACATTCGACCATCACGTTCGGAACACCGCGAATTATCACCGGGAACGCGCGGAACCGTCACGTAGAGCACACACGAAGAAATCGCGACAGTCGCAGTTAGAATACCCGATTTCGCAACTGCGAAACAGATCTAAACTAGCCTCTTTCGCTGAACCGGTCCAAAGAAAACCGAATAATAGGATAACGAAGAGACTAACTTCCGAAAGTGTTCCACTAGTTAACCCAACTGTGTCGCGATGTTCCTAAGATTATCGCCAATTTTAGCACAAATTCGCGCGAGATTCGGTTATAAACAAATCGACAGAAAACTCTGATCGATCCGAACAGAGTAGTTTAACTTTTAAAGGAGCTCCATTAGTCAGCCTAACTCTCGGATTTAGTTTTGTCGTGGATTCGAGAACGACGACGTTCGTGTGGCATCGTTTGCTAAGCCGGGATAACGAACGGAGCACTGGTTAATTTCGCGATGTCCATATTCGAGAACAATGGCCGGATAAATGATTTCGACGCGATATAGCGGAAGTGGAACGAGGAATATCGCTCCAGCAGGTTCGCGAAGGGAGATCCGAAGGATTGGCAGGCGAAAGAGACACGAGAGCGACCTGGACAGTCGAACGAATTAGCGAAACGAGATTAATCGACTCGAAGGGAGCGGTGGATTTCGGTCCCAAGGAAACTGCGCGTTCCCTCGCGGATCGGTGCCAAAACTCGTGTAACGTCGACGAGCAATCGGCGGACGCTTTGCCGGTTTTAATTGGACGATAATTAGACGATAATTAGACGCTGGTTCGTTCGTTTCTTTGTTTATTCGCGAAAGGACTGGATCGAACTCGGGACGAGGTCCGTGTAAGCTGGATTAACTCGCAGCGTGGACGATCGATCCTGAGGAGGATTCCGCTCGGAAGTTGTTAACTTTGTTACGAATTATTCCTCGACGAGGAGCAGTTCGAAATTGCAGGAAGGAAATACGCGAAAGGTCTTCGAATGAGGGAAGATCGAAGCCTGGCTTCGGTAAAATTGCTGGTTCTGTGCTATACCTGCGAGGGCGTTGGATTGCTATCTCTCTCTCTTCTGAATGAAATCTTGGGTGAAGAAGTAGAATCGTGAAACATTCCAGGGTTAGATAATGTAGTAACAAATGAAACTCTCAGTTCTCTGTGGTCTATGACTCTTTTGCTATTTTATCTTTGTCTCGAGAAACAGGAATTGCCTAAGAAACGAACGAGAATTTCGTTGCCTCGTCAGTTCTCAGCGAGCCTCTGTCTTTCGTTTCACTTTCGGTCGAAAGAAACGGGTAGCTGCCATTTTTAAGAGACGTTCAGACACATCTATCCGAAACCTCGAGTGCCCGTAGACCCGTCGTTCACTCGACGATCTCAAACACTCTGTTCAAAGACTCTTCTCCGAGATTCTGACACCCTAGCCCAAGTATCCCTCGCTCCGAGCACCGTTCGCTTACTTAACGCGGACTCTAGCGCTCTTGCATAACGTTATTTACGTTGCAACGACGTGTTTTCACGCGTGTATGCTCTAGAATTAAAACGCTAGCTGATTTTTTCGAACATCATCCTCGAACACCTGCCAAAAGAGAACACGGGCTAGCAGCGTTGGAACAGAAACCGAGCGGATACAAGTCAGGAAGAGGTCTGCGAGATCTGCGAGACGACTCTGCTAATCGGACCAAACGAAGCGACGTCGTGGTCAAAGACATGAAGATCTGGCACGATGACTAACATCACCCACGACAGCTATGGTCGACGTTGTCTGGATCAGTGACACGTCGCGCGATCACCTGCCAACGCGATAAATCAGACGAGCGTTGTCGCGACACTCGCACCAAAGAATCCTCACCATCTCACATGACCGAGCTTCCCCATTCTCCTCGCCACCGAAAATACCGTTCTCAGTGACCGGGTTTGTCGAAGACGATCCGTCGCTTTCGAAATTTCCTCGCCAATTTGGCGGTCGAGGCTCGGTCGGAAAATCAGCCGAGGAAAATTGCGTCGCGCGAAGTCGAGTCTCGAGACAGTAGTGAGTCTTCGAGCGAATTGTTGTCGCGTTGACGATCGCAACAGGCGTGACACGTGTCCGAAGCGAAATTAGCAAATTGCCGGATTGATAGCTGTTCCGCGAGGCAAGACAGAGGATTTTCCTTGGCAAGTTTGCGACACGTCCGGGAAGAAAGGAGGTTATTTTTGAGACAGGCCTGGGTGTACCCTAGCGTCGCTCACGGTATCGATTAACCTTCGTCAGCGGAGGGTTCGGAATTTTTCTTTCGACCTGGGTGCTGTAAACCCGACATTTTCCCAGGGTAGAGTGAAAGCCGGGACACATTTTCGTGAAAAAAAAACGGCGTTTAGGTGTCGTCGCGGTTGTTCGTGGGGAATAGGAGCGAGAGAAATGGCGTAAGATTCTCATAGAATTTTTGCCTTGTAAGTAAAATCATAACGTAGCAGAAATAAATACACGCGATTCGTTTTTCGAGTAATCGGCGTTAACATTTTTACGTTACCATGATTATCTTCGTTTCCAAGGCAATGCGTTTCTCTCACGGTCAGCTTAATCAATTGAGATCTAGATCGAACTAAAACAAAAATATTTCCGATAATTCGAATAAAAATATTTCCAAGAATTTGAATATTTTTTGCCAGGTTCCCCGCAACTTTCCAATCCCCGCGGAACACGCGGATGCAAACTCTGGGGAGCGGCGACGAAACGGAGGGAGGAAAAGAAGGCACGGCGAAGTTATATCCCATAGAGCGGAATTGCAATGAAATTCTCAGGCCACGTACTCGCAAGATTTCCCGATTCCACGTGCGCCGACTAAGTATGTACAGTGCATAAGGCGTGTCCGGGTAACACGGCGCGACGTTATATGCGCGTTAGAGAGTCTTTCTTATTTCTATTCTACCTGGCAGCTTCGACAAATTCTGCGGCGGTTAGCTCCCACCCTCGAGCTCTCCCTCCAATTCCTACGGACGCGAAATTCTCCCGGGTACGCCTATGCCACCCCGTTATTATTCGAATAACGATATGCGCGTGCGGCGCTTTAACCCTTCGCAAGGGTTGAAACGCAGCGATTCCTCTTCCAATTGCCGCGAGTGCAAATTTCCGTGAGATAAACGGATTATTTTTTCGAGGGTTCGAGAAGAATTAGGGGTGTGTTTCTGTATTGGAGAACCGGTACTCGAGATATTTCTAGGCTTATTTTCTTCGAGAGACGATTAACCTGTAGGGGTCTCCCATTATTGGATGTTTCGTGTTTCCATGGTGTTACCATTTGGTATCCTTATCACAGGTATGGGATATATCATTCCTCATTCGATTTCGCTACGGATCATCGATGATCTTTGTCACCGTTTTGACCAATAATTGTCGTGGTTCATAATCGAGAGAGTCAGTCAACCGAGAGGATCAAAACACGTTGTGGCAATTTGACGTGAATGCGCGATATTTTTTTTGTCACACGGTGTTATTAGATCAGGCTAATAGAAAAAGATTGTGAGGGTTTATGATGATTTTTGTGGTTCCTTGAGCTGCCTTTTGAGGATCCTCAGTGCTATTTTACTACGATAGGTAGCAGGTAGAAGGAACGAAATGAAGGGTTGCGTTTCGTTCTGGACCTGCTAATGACCTAATCGTTAAGGTTTCTAACAGGCTCTGCCTTACACTGCCTTAGAGACACTTAGGCAAGATACGAACTCGCACTTACAAAAATCGAGAATTCACCGAGAATTTCCATTTCCGTTTAACTGCGAAAGCGCAAATGTCGGTCGTTGCGAATCGTTTCTGCTAAATTTCGTTGCATTCGAAAATTATCGCAAACGAGACTCGTGCCTGTATAATTTTCGCTGCGTCGAATCAAATTACGACACGTTATATCGTGGCAAAGGGTACGTTTCGCGTTTCAAAGCCGAAAAGAATCGCGTGGAAACAGCGTGTGCGTAATGGCAAATTGCGATGTATCTAATTTGCGAGAAACATTTTGCCCGATATGTATTTTTCCGCTCGAGAGAGGACACCTATCGGTTTCGAAAACGGATAGGCGTGTGAATTATAAAAACGAAACACAGAGGGAAAACACGGGAATAATAGAGGAATAATTCGATAACGCGTGTTACGAGCGGAAGCCTCGCGGTTAGAGGGATAAATTCGCGGAACCATGAAGGGAGAGAGGGATTGAAATTGATATATAGGCTATGGCGAATCGTTAATCCGCGAAATAGAGCATCGCGTCTAATAATAAAACGAAAACGGGCCGGACAGGCGAGGAGGAACGGCGATAACGCGTAACAGGGACACGGATAACGCATAATCGGCTGGCGAGGACAAAAGCGAGGACGCGTGCATCGATCATTTCCCGAATTTCTATTAATCAGCCCTCCGATGGCGGACACTCGCGCGACGAGTAATTAACCGCCACTCGGCTAGTTTGGTAAATGGACAAAAGGCACGCGCGCGCTTAAATGATTCCGCGAATTGTTCCTGTTATCCTTGTTAATTATACGCGTCCTGTCCGCGACCAACGGATACCCGCGGCATGTGACATTCGCTCGCCCGGTTATTCCACTCGTTGAAATGAAAAAAGTAATTAACGTCGGAATTCTGCACCGTTTGCAACTCTATGATTCCGCTTCGTCGGATCTTTTTTAAAATCGACAACGGGTCCTTCCTCTTTTTCCTCCTTTTCGTTCCACCCTTTGCGAATTTTCTGGCTCTTTGAAAACGCGGATATACACCGCGGTACGACGAAGAGTTAAAATTATCGCGATTAAATGTAAACGCGGATCCTTTGGACGTCCGAGTGAGAGAGAGGAATTAATCCTTGGTGTGATTCGATCGTTAATAAGTTAGCAGAGAAAAGTGGAGACAGAGGTGTTTGGGTAATTAAACGACTGGCAGACGATAATTGGTGGAAGTCTAATTGTCGCTGAATGCGCGAGTAGAAATTCTTACGAATGTTTGCGTGGAAGTATGAGGGATTTTTGGTTGTAAGTTAGCAGTGAAGTATGGATCGTGTGAGGTTTAAAGCGCTGTGCTATGTTTTTAGTAATAGCTTGAAGAAAAATTCTGAAATCAATCCATTTGACTGGGTTGATAGTTCTATAGTCTATTAATGCGACGACTGAGATGAGTGTTTGGTCAAATTAGTGCCGACTTCGCAGTACCCGAATCCAACAATTACTTGACATTTTTTTAGAACCGTGAAACAGCGTGAATTCCGAATTATAATAAATTAAAAAACAGGACAAGCGAGGAACGCTGTCGTTGAATTAACCTTCTGATCACACCTTGAAACGGTAGCGTACCCCATAGTCGATTGTTTGATTTGTCAGACGGGGTACCAGTTATCGATCTTCGAGGAGAGATAGACGAATCGTACATTTACACAATAAATTTCCATTTTTCGATGTCTTTCTACCAATCAGCGTCATATAACCTCTTTCTGCAACCCGCACGGGTTAGTCCAACGTCGGCGCGTTCCCTTAGCTTCAGAACTGTCCCAGGGTGCCCTGGATTGTTAAAAAAAAAACCGTGTCGTTGGAGAATTAGTATAACAGCTGGATCCCACCGGTGATAGAAGGGGTTCCTCCCCTACGTCAGCGAAAATTGAGACGGAAGAACGGTTTGGGTGACAACAGGTTGATTTAATGGCAGGATCTGGCACTAACGCCAGGCAGAGGGGTAGCATCGAGTTCCTACCATAGCGAGATGATCGCAATTAGGTTCGACCGTAGCAGGGACGTGACAGAGGAGGTTATTCTTCCCCGTGACCATCGACTTCTCGAAGCAGAGGAACGCGACCAGTCGGATGATGGAGTGGACCTTTGACTTCTCCAAGCCCCGATTTATTACAGTTCGACAAATCGTCCGAGACTGTCCCGCCTGGTCCCAGGTCCCAGAAGTGTTCCTATATCGCTTTATTGGCAGGCTCTAAGCGATTGCTATCTTTTTCAAAGTCCTTGCCGGTGAAAATACGCGTTACGAGAATTAAATTTACTTAAACGCGCTTAAAAACACTCGCGGGAAATTGTTGTAAGAGTAGTGAAAATTGAAATTTCTAAGTATCGAATAGAATACCACAGATTTCCGATCTACAAATTTCGAAGAATGGAAATACCTCTGTGACTCGTTAAAAATCTTAACAATTCCAAGAATGTTTCTCGTTACAAGTACCTCTTGATAAATCCTGATACTACTAAAAGGGTCTCTAACGATAAACCTGACCAATCCCCTAACTTCTTATAAACCCTAATCTTTCCAAGAACGTTCCCCGTAACAAAACCAAATGTTTCTCAAAGTATATCGTGTCAGAGTGTCTCAAACGACAATCCCGACAAATCCCCGAACCTTTTACCGATCCCAACACTTTCACGAATGTGTTCCCAACATCGAAATCAAACTCTTCTCGTTCCAAGTACCCCGTGATAACGTCTAACGCTTCTAAAATCGTCTCCGACGACAAACCTGACCAATTCCCCGATTTCTTCAAAATCTTGAACCTTCCACAAATGTTTCGAACACAAAACCAGTCGAAGAAATTAGCTAAATTATCAGTGGTAAAAATTGGAGGCCAATACCGACGTCAAACCTGACCAATTCCCTGCCCTTTTCTAAATCTTAACCCTTTTGCTAATGTCTTGAAGATAAAACCAGTCGAAAAAATTGAAACCAATACTGACGACAAACCTGACCAATTCTCAGCTCTCTTTCAAATCCTAAACCTTTCACGAATGTCCCGAAAACAAAAGCAGTCGAAAAAAATTAGCTAAATTACCAGTGGTAAAAATTGGAAGCCAATACCGACGACAGACCTAACCAATT
>NIJG01000003.1:621643-640342 GCA_002201625.1 Euglossa dilemma
AAACCTGACCAATTCCCCGCCCTCTTTCAAATCTTAATCCTTCCGTGAATGTCCCGAAGACAAAACTAATCGAAAAAATTATCCCGTGCCAATAATTAGCTTCCAATCGAACGGCGATCAGCCTTCCGCCTAGCAAGGGTCAATAAAACGGTCCCATGATCTTCGGAATTACCATAATCTCGTCCTTGCCGGCATACGCGAGCAAATAAACCCGGCGACTCGCAGCGTCTCCGGATCCACCGGCGCGTCTGGCCTAATAAAACGAAAATGCGCTCATAATCCTGTTATCAAGCCCCCACGAGCAGGAACAATGGCTACGAGGCGCGCTCGCGCGTATTCATGGCTACTTATACGCGATTGTTCCCGGGCCGGGATACGCGCTCGCGACGTGCATTAATACCTGTGGATACCCGCATTCGAAACAAACGGTTAATGTATACACGATGAATAAAACATGGCCTGGTCCTCCGCCTACTCTGCCTCTCTCTCTCTCTCTCTCTTGCTCTCTCTCTCTCTCTCTCTTGCTCTCTCTCCTCGTTCCATATCGATTTTCCCAACCGACGGCCAAGTTTCGACGATTGTTTACCGGCGTACCGAGTGTACATCGACGATGCGCTTTTGTCGCAAATAAATTACCGACCTGGCCGGCCTGTCCTCGAAATTTTCCCGGGATCCAGGCTGATCTCGCGTATCCGCACCGGTTTCACGGTGTCTTATCGCTGTGCAGGGATCAGCTGCTCTCCTGACGATCTTCGTCTCTCGTAAATTTACCAGAGCTGCTTCCGAACAATGGGACCACTTGGCTTCGCCTGCCAAAACGAGTCTCTCGCCTTTCGTTTCTGGTTAATTTCGACTCGAGCTCGGTCGTTTGGGTCCTAACAGAGGTCCTAGGACTTTGGGTTTAAAACGCAGAGTCGCGTTCGGATTTTTAAAGGTGAAACTTGCCTTCGTTGTTCCTCGTGCCAGAAACAAGTCTCTCGCCTTTGGTTTCCCGGTTAATTTCGACTCGAGCTCGGTAGTGTGGGTCCTAGCAGAGGTCCTAGGACTTAGGGTTTAAAACGCAGAGTAACGTTCGGATTTTTTAATTTTTTAACTTGGTTTCGCTGCTCCTCGTACCAAAACTCGACTCTCGCCTTTGCTTTCCGTTTAATTTCGACTCGAGCTCGGTAGTGTGGGTCCTAGCAGAGGTCCTAGGACTTTGGGTTTAAAACGCAGAGTCGCATTCGGATTTTTAAAGGTGAAACTTGCTTTCGTTGTTCTTCGTGCCAGAAACAAGTCTCTCGCCTTTGGTTTCCCGGTTAATTTTGACTCGAGCTCGGTCGTTTGGGTCCTAACAGAGGTCCTAGGACTTTGGGTTTAAAACGCAGAGTAACGTTCGGATTTTTTAATTTTTTAACTTGGTTTCGCTGCTCCTCGTACCAAAACTCGACTCTCGCTTTTGCTTTCCGTTTAATTTCGACTCGAGCTCGGTAGTGTGGGTCCTAGCAGAGGTCCTAGGACTTTGGGTTTAAAACGCAGAGTAGCGTTCGGATTTTTTAATTTTTTAACTTGGTTTCGCTGCTCCTCGTACCAAAACTCGACTCTTGCGTTTACTTCCCGGTTAATTTCGACTCAAGCTTGGTCGTTTGGGTCCTAGTAGAGATCCTAGGACTTTAGGTTTAAAATGCAGAGTCGTATTCGGATTTTTAAAGGTGTAACTTGACTTCGCTGTTCCTCGTGCCAAAATTCATCTCTCGCTTTTGGTTTCCGTTTAATTTCGACTCGAACTAGGAAATTTGGATCTTAGCAGAGGTCCTAGGACTTTGGGTTCGAGATACAGAGTCGTATTCGGATTTTTAAAGGTGTAACGAGTAGCGCTTTACCAGGATACTCGGATGACCCAGTTTTCGCGATTACACCGCGAGTGTATTTTGTTTTTCTATCTTTTCCTCGTGTCCCTGGTCTTGGACGGTGGAGCAGCTGGTCACGAGACTCGGAAAAGAGAAGTCGGAAAGGATAGGGATTCGTTCCTCCTCTGCCAAGCTTGTCACCTCCGCGGCCGAGGAATATTCGTATTAATCGCGCGTTTCGAGAAATGGCAAGATTAATTACGTCTCGGCCAATTGCGTTGGAACGTAAACGGAGATTTCGCGTAGGCGCTTTTGTTCCGCGACGCACGCCAGTCCCGCTAATTTCGTCCTCTCTCGCGTCGAGCTGCGCTACGCAATTAATTAACAGACGTTTGAAATAAAGCGCACAATGGATCTTTCCATCGCGCGATTTTCCGCGAAACGCCGGACCTGCTTCGGATTTGTCTCCGTTGGATACAATCTGGAATCGCGATTGGGCTGCGAGTACCGAGTTTGTTGATATTAAAAACACTCTGAACGTTGCAGATTTATTGTCGATCATTCGCAGATCGAGAGCAACAAGTTGGTAACGCGTTACCCAAATGAATATGTTCGCTATCGTCGAATGACGTATCGTAGACTCGTCAGATAGACCCAAGTGTTGTGTCATGACAGAGCTTGGTCGAGTTGGACGAGCCGAGGGTTTTGTTTGCTAGTTCTCTTCCTTGCGAATCTGAGTGTTGCTACACACTTTCATTGCAAATCAATTTTATAGATTACCTAAATGAATATGTTCACTATCGTCGAATGACGTATCGTAGACTCGTCAGACGAACCCACGATAAACGGTATCATGACAGAGCTTAGTCGAGTTGGACGAGTCTTGGGTTTGTTTACTAGATCTTTTTTTCGCAAATCTGACTGTTGCTACACGACACTTCGATTGTAAATCAATTTTATAGATTCTCCGCTGCTCGTGAATGCATCTCACCTTTTTTTATATTCGGTAGGATGTCTGAGAGTTTACTAGATCTTTTTTTCGCGAATCTACTGTTGCTACACGATACTTTCGTTGCAAATCAATTTTATAGATTCTCCGCTGCTCGATGAACGCATCTCACCTTTTTTTTATATTCCGTTGGATGTTTAAGAGTTTACTGGATCTTTTTTTCGCGAATCTACTGTTGCTACACGATACTTTCGTTGCAAATCAATTTTATAGATTCCCATCTGCTCAATGAACGCATCTCACCGTTTTTGATATTCGGTTGGATGTCTAAGAATTTACGAGATCGTTTTTTCGCGAATCTGAGTGTTGCTACGTGGTACTTCAATTGCAAATCAATTTTATAAATTCCCTTTTCCTCGGTGAACGCATCTCACCGTTTTTGAGAACGGTAGAATGTCTAAGTGTTTACTACGCCTTTTTTTCGCGAATCTACTGTTGGTACACGACACTTTCGTTGCAAATCAATTTTATAGATCCCCTTCTCCTCGATGAACGCATCTCATCGTTCTTAAGAACGATGAAATCTCTAAGTTAACCGAAATGACCATTCTTAGGAGTCAAACGAGCCAAGATGCTTAAATTCGCGCTATTGATTTAGTAAAATATAGGGAAAATTAAATAGGGAAGCTCTGTGGTTGGAGGTGAGGAATACTTAGGTCGAATCGGTGTGTCACGATGTAGGTAACATTGGTCGGATTTGGAAGGTGGTAGAGGTGGTCAAGGACCATTAGTGCAGATGTACCGCTGTTTCAAGGGTGATATCGCGATACGCGGGTGGTGGTTTACGCGGTTGGAAATCGCGGTCTAGCTTCCTGCTTTCCGGTCATCGAGTGGTTCTATCTCTCGAAGCATCTAAATAAAACTCGCGTCTCCGAATGGAGAAAAGACGTATAAACACGCGAAGATACGCAAAATCAACGGCACGACTGAGATCATAGCGTTATATCGCTAAGAATTCTTCGCTTCCTCGCGAAGAATTGAATTCACAACGCGTTGTAAATCGCAGAGCACCGTCGAAACCACCGGGAATAGAGACGAGAGACAGGAAAGACGACCGGATAAATAACATCGCGGCGCTGGAATCGCTGAATCAAACCGCTGCCTCGCGAAAAAACGTAAAATTTCCTCGGTGAAATAAACGAATAGTTGCTGCGTCCGCGAAAGTGTTCTCGATTCGCGAATTTGTCCGCGATAATTTCGATCCTTTGTCTCCGCGACTGTGTTTGCCTTTAATTTCTCGTGGTTCGACGGTCGAATTTATGGTTCTTGCGCCGCGTTTGCAGCGGACAAATATTAACCCTGGATCGGCATCGTTGGTCGTGGCTGATCCACCAGACCTCTTGCCAAGTTACAACATTGACGAGTACCTCGATCTACCTGACATTCCCTTTGTCACGCGGTTCCGGGCGATTAATCTCATTTATTGTGCGAGGTACAAATTAATTTGGAACGTGTCGGCAACGTGTAACGAAGATAACGAAAGCTACCTGACGCTCTCTTCACTAGACCTTTCCGATTGACTTCTGACATTAGCTTTATATCATAGCCAGCGATAATATTGTATATTTCGATGTCGAAACGAGCGAAGACGCAGGAGTGGAACTCGTTAAACGGATAAACGGGAGCGAATGAAATAACGATGACGGAATTTGTGTATCCCAAAGCCTTATGGTATCCACGAGCTAAAACTGTATAGATTAGATTGTCCGATGCGACCCAGAGATAATAATTGATAATTAATTCGAATTGAATTCCTGTATCTAATATTATATCTAGAATATTCGAAGGAAATCACGATCTCTTTCTTCCTCTGTTGCAGTGCGTATTGTACCTGTGGGCGCTCAAGGTGTGCTACCCAAACAAACTATTTCTCCTCAGAGGTAACCACGAGTGCCGTCATCTCACGGAATACTTCACATTTAAGCAAGAATGTAAGTAGTCACCCTCTCTCGTTCTCTTTCTCTTTCTCTCGCGGAGAGAACCTTTCCAACCTTTTTTCTATTCGGAGATCGGAAAGATACCGGCGGACGCGATTTGTCGGATTTTCCTTCGGGGACCGTTCAATTTTTCGACAACTTTTGACGAGACTCGGCGGACCCGGATTTTCGACGGGCCATCGATTTAGCCGCGGCTCCGTTTCCTCGAATGTTCTCGCGTTGAGATTTCTATGAAATCGCGAGCCAATACACGGCTACCGGTCGAGATAAAAATCAGCCTTCGGAGAACAAAGAATTCCGTCTGCCATTCGGTTCCGGTTTCCCGTCCTCTTCCCTTTTGTCCGGGATCCCGCGGCATTCTTTATTACGATGCTCGGCTAAACCGATTTCCCATCCACAAACGGATCCCCTTTTATTACGGTACAGGAAAAGAGGATTTAAATATCGTCTATTATTTCCAGTTTACCTCTTTGAAATTACCTTCGGACCGCCGCCATCTTCAGCCTCTAAATAACGTTCCGGCTACTTCCCTCTATCTCTCTCTCTCTTTCTCCGAGATACCAATTTCTTCCTTATTTTTCTTCCAGTCCGACATCTCCGCCCCTTTGTCGCGGCTTCCAAACGAATATTTATAATCCGCGAACAAACGAATTTACCATCTCTCCGTTTCTTCCGCTTAGCCTCAATCACGCTGCGCAGTCCTATCATCGTTCCGCTTCTCTGTTCGCTTCGAAACCCTCCAGGCTGCGAGCCTCCATTTTCCTCTGATAGTCACGGCCTCTGCCCAAACCGCGTAATTGTTTACGATTCGACGGAGCTATCGCTGTTGGTCCGGGATCCGTTTAGAGTTGCACGGGCCCATTTGTCCGTGGAACGAGTCAAAGAGCGAGCCCGGGAAGCCCTCCTCCGTGCAATTCCGTGATCCCAGTGGGTACCGCGTGCAATCAGCGATATCTCGAGGCTCTCTGCGTGGCGCAGCTCAGCCAGCCCGCGGAAAACCGTATCGATCCTGGAAAATTGTCCGATACTGGGTCAAGCCGCGTGTATTTACGAGGCTGGCGTTAACCCGCCGCCGTGTTACGCTCGCGATTTTAACCGTGTCGAACGCGAATCGGGTGAAGGTCAAAGGCCCGATGGATTGTCTCGGGACGACAATGAAACTGGATGACTTCGACTCGAGTAATTTCGTTATCGCGCACACCGAGTGTGAGAGAGAATCGATGCGCAGGTTGTGCACGCGTGTGTTGGTTTAAGAGTGACCTAGGTTGCTTCGTCGTCTGCTTCATGGTCTACTTAACGATCTATTTGACGGTGATGGCTAGTTAACGACGGAAGCCTGGGAAAGTCTAGAACGAATCCTGTAAGTGACCGTGCGAGGAGCTGGGGAGGAAGATCATCGTCTGTTTGGTCTATAGATATTTCGTAGACGCGATGTTAAGAAAGCTTGAGTAATCACTCTGAGTAGAAGGAAGGATCGGCTAAAGCCCGTAGGTGAGAATTTTTTTAAGATTAACACCATCTGGTCTTCGTCGAACAATACGACGCGAGCTTATTCGTAGACTGCGAGTCGATGACGAAGAAGACCATCGTCAGTTTGGTAGACGCGATGTTAAGAAAGCATAAGTAATCGGTCGCTCCGAGAAGAAAGGAGAACCGTGACAAGAGTGTCAACGTAGTCGAGAATTTTTCGAAAATTACCACCACTTGTTCTTCGCCAAACAGTGCGACGCGATCCGCCTTCGTCAAAGAAGATGGACCCACGGTGCTATGGTCAGTCAGACCCAGTTTCCTTCGACTTGGCATCATCTCGCGGTACAATCTCGGGTTATAGCTGAGTATCTGAGAACTAACTAACTCGAGAGTCTTCCAAAGTGAAAGAGAGAAAAAGAGAGACAAAGACTGAAGCGTCCACGTTGGTTCAACAGCCGAATTCGTTTCAGCGATGAGAATGTTACCTGCTCGCTTGTTACTGGACAAGTTTAGACTTGTCACTGTCTCTTTGCCGCGATGTTTACTTTGGACGGAGCACAGACGAAGACAGGCTTAGGTGAATCATCCGCGCAACTCACCCGAAGCGTGCATCCAAATTCCTCTTCGTCTTCGTCATCCTAGTATCCGGTTCGAGAGGAGACCACGCCCGACCTGTCTCTTCAGACAAGATAGGTCGCGATCGACGCGAACGAACAGGGAGAGACGATTATAATAATCAAGACGTTCGTTCTCCTGGCCCCGTTAATTACACACGGCCCGTAACATCTCCGACACGCTCGCGCACGCTTCCCCTGCTCAGCTCGGCCTCCTTTCCCGCTCACGCTTCTCTCGTTGTATTAACGAGCAGATCGAGTTCCGTCCCCTTGACTTTCTTTTGATGCCAGTCAGACATCGCGCTGGGACACTCCAGAAAGCTCATTTGCGAGCTTTTGACCCGAATAAATAAGTCAAGAACGAAACGATTGCGAGTTCCGTCGCTGCATGGACCAACCAGCCCTGCCCTGCGCCCGTTGCCAAAGGGGAAGAACAGCAACGAGGTTGCCTCGCAGTGCTTCCGGGATGTATCAGGACGAGTCGCAGGATCACGGCGTCGCCTAGAGGAAGCAACCGCGTCGTCTCCGACGTCCGATATTACTTCGCGCTATGATCTTGCATCTACCGTCAGCTTCGCGCAAACGACTTCCCGTACGGGTGCAAAATTATTCCGGTACAGACGCCATTCGCGTGTTTTTATTTCGCGAATATTCCTCTTTTATCTTTCTCACTTTGATACTCATCGGGAAATGATACTCATCTGTTTTGGAAATACGAAGTCTCTTCCTTAGATATAAATTTTATTACAGTTGATTCGTTATCGTATTACGTTACTCTAAGTTGTTTATTATTTTTCGACGGTGGGTATAGTTCGATCGAAACATCCCTGATCTATCTATGCGAAATTATTAAAATGGCGTCCGATTTTTAAGACCGAATTATTCACTATTAAACGAATTATCCACGAAGAGATTCCTATTCGATAGGAACCTAGAGATGAACCTATTCGATAATTTCAAGATTTTTAAATTCTTCCTACGATCAACGGCGTCCGACAATCGTCGAAAAAGTCTAGGACCGGTATATTAGGTTCCGGAGTGGACAAACGGACTTGGTGGTCACGGAGGAAATGAAGACCATCGAGTTCTAGGACTGAATGAGCAAGAAGGATTTCCTGTCAATAAAACGAGCCCACTAGGTAGGTCCAGATGGGCATGCCGAAGATTTGTCGACGTGGCAGTCGGACAGATTGTTGCTTGTGGCTATCACTCGAGATCACCCGCGTGGATCTCGAAGGTTTGCTTCGCCATGGAATCGACTCGTCCGCGAATACAGAGGTTAGGACGCCGGGAGGAACATCGGGGGAAGTCGGAGGAGGAAGTTTAGAGGAAGAACCGAGCGGCCGGAAGTCGGTTAGTGGGTTTAGGAAGTGGAGGAGGTCGGGGAGACACTTGGAAGTTTGTAACGGATGGTTCTTTTAATGGAGGTCTTAGGTTCGATTGTTTTAGTTGCTTAGAATGCTTGTTTTAGAAGGTAAATAGCAGCCGAGGCAAAGAGAACCGTTGTGCCAGAGAGAATGGAAGGCTGTCGGATGTTTTATTAGCGCGAAGGATTTAAAGCTATTTCGAGGTTTCATTAGACCCCCGGCTAATTCCTCGGGCTTCTTCCTAGACGTAGACTTTAATCGAAATTTTAATCGCGATTTATTAAATTTTTACCGATAAATCTGCCGAGACTTAATTCTCTTCCGAATTACCAGACGCGTAGTTTTATGATCGTAACGTGCTCGAGAAAATTATGCAACCCGACCAAACGTCGATAGGAAGAATTTACGTCGGATGCTTTAAATTGTCGGGAGATAAAAACACGCGATGTTCTTCTTTACAACCACCGAAATATCGCGATTGTTTAGCGTCGCGATATCGCGTAATTCAATTTTCCCTCGGGAAACGAGAAAAAGCGTTGGATGAGCGCGGAAACGAGGTAAAAAGATAGGAAATCGGAGAGGGTTAATCGAAGAAGCTCGAGAAAAGGAACCCTTTCTGCTGCGCGGGGAACGTTAAGTTCTCCGTTCAGCCTTTACTTTTCACTCGGGGCAACGAAAATTCCTCGATAGAGGGATTTATTGTTCTCCGTGGACAGAGGGTGGCCACGTACTCGGAAGATGGATCCGTCGTTCCTTTTACGAGGTGCACACGGAAACCCGCGCGAGCTCTCCCTGGCCCGTCTACCTTCCAACTCTTCTCTTCATTCCTCTCCACAGCCTTTTCTCCCCTTTGTAACCGCTGTCTTTCCTGTCCTTCCACCTCCTGCGAGTGTCCCGCGCCTTTTGTGCCCGTCAGCCGACAAAAGTCCACGTATGGTCATTAAAAAGGCGTCAGCCCGCGGCGGAGAGCTCACCCGTGACTCCGTCCGCCATCTTAGGTAATTGACCAAGGCTCCCTTTCAAAGCGAGCTCTCGTCCCTCTTTTTTTTATTCGATTGCGCAAACAGAGACGCTCTTGTTGCTCTTGGAAACGGCGTAGATAATGTCTAAGTACCTATGAAACGGTCGTTCTCTTAACGACCACGATAATCGGTCATCGAGCCACCCTCTGATGGTCGAATCTTCTGGGTGGAAGGTGTCGAGTCCGAGTGTCTCTTTACGCGCTCGTTTGATGGACGCGATAGAATCTTAGTGGATTTTTTCGGCACTAAACGATGGCCGAGTCTTTGAAGTCTTGGAATCGTTTGAAAGATCGGAATTTTTCCATCCTCTGTTGCAATTTTAGATCCCTCCGAGTAACAGCGAAGCGAAGATCCTTTTAAAAAATATCGTTTACCTCTTTTCCTCGTATGAAAATTAAAGAAAGACCTTAAACTGCGATCTTCTGGCCGTAAAATTGGAAAAATCCAAATTGAAGAGTCCTCTATTTCAATTCTAGCTCCACCAGGTACCGAAAAAGAAGTAACTCACTAAAAATTTACCCTTTTAAGATACAAGCGACGATAGTGGATTTTTTCGGCTCTAAGCGATGTCCGAGTCTTTGAAGTCTTGGAATCTTCTGAAAAATCGGAATTTTTCCAACCTATGTTGCAATTTTAGATCCCTACGAGTAACAGAGAACCAAAGATCCGTTTAAAAAATATCGTCTACCTCTTTTCCTCGTATGAAAATTAAAGAAAGACCCTAAACCGCGATCTTCTCGTCGTAAAATTAGAAAATCCAAATTGAAAATCCCTCTAAGCGCCGAAAACGAATTAACTCCCTAAAAATTAGTCCTTTTAAGATACAAGCGACGATTAAAATTAACTCTCTAAGAATCGAACCTTTTAAGATTCGAAAAACACACCGTATAATAATGATTGCAAAAATTACACAGTGTGAAAATTAATTTAATCTTCAGTCTCTCGTCCTGTCGACCAACGTCGAATCGGACGAACCTTCTCAAGGACCCCTCGTTCCATTCACGGCGACACGTCGAACGACAGCAAGTCAATTTCGAAAAGCAACTTTTCCTCGCGCCCTTTTTACCCCACCCTCCTCTACTCGCGGACACAAAGAGCATCCAGTTGGCGGACGAGGAAACGGCTGGATAAAAAAAGCCCGCGGAGACAATAGAGCGTATCGAATCGCGTTTTAGCCGCGCGTGAATCGCGAGCTGATCGTGGAATAACGACGCGTGTCCCGCTTTTGTGCTTTCAGGTAAAATAAAATACTCGGAGAGGGTGTACGACGCTTGCATGGAGGCGTTCGACTGTCTGCCGCTGGCGGCCCTCATGAACCGACAGTTCCTCTGCGTCCACGGCGGCCTCTCGCCGGAAATTCACTATCTAGGAGACATACGCAAAGTGAGTAGAACCTTCATTCAGATATCCTTCTTGGGGCGACGGGATTTGTCCCGTGGCAAGCGGGAATTTCTTTGCAGAATTTTCGTGAGATTCGTGGAAATTCAAAGCTGAATTCGCTTATCGCGATCTCGTAGGTAAACGGAGGAGAAGTAGATTCTTGGAGAAATAGTATAACCGGAAGACGTTAGAAAATTGGAAAATTAATTAAATAAATTAAATATTAGAAGAAAAATCGCGAAAGCCAACGGTTGAAAAGATAATTCGATTTTTTAGTATCAGTTAATCGTTTTAAATCGTGAAAATTCGAAGCTAAACTTGTCGCGATTTGGTACGATCACGATAGGTAAACAGAGTAAAATTAGAATTTTGAAGAAATAGTATAACCGGGAGACCGAAGAAAAATTACGAAGTTCAATAGTTATGGCGATAATTCGATTTTTTAGCGCGAGTTAATTATTTTGTATCGTGGAAATTTGAAGCTAAACTTCTCGCAATTTGGTAGAATCACGATAGGTAAACGAAGGAGAATTAGAATCTTGGTGAAATAGTATAACCAGGAGATGTTGGAAAATTGGAAAATTAATTAAATATTGGAAGAAAAATCGCAGAGGCCAATGGTTAAGGTGATAACGTTAATCGTAGAATTTTTTAGCTCGATTTAATCGTTTTGAATCGTACGATACATGAATATATGGGATGTAAACGAAACCTGATAGCTTGGGATGGAAATTGAGTTATTTGTTATTCTAGAAAATTGGGATTTAGGTTTTTTACTCGGCTTTTTCGTATTTTTTTCGTAATTCTTTTCGACTGCCGCTAGCGAAACAATTACAACAGAGACTCATGTGATACCGAACCATCCTGGTATCTTTTAATTTCCAGTCGACGCTAAACCTATCATCAAATAGCAGATGCAAAAATCAAAACGGAATTTTCAATCAAAATTTCGAGACCGTTCATTTAGATCGTGACACTTAGATTTAGCTTTCAATTACCGAGAATTAATTCCAGAGTTAAGTTCAATTAAAGTTTGAGGATTGAACATTTGTAAATCTTCGCGATAAAAAACATTCGATATCTTTTGCTTCAATTTTAAATAAGATTCGTTCGACTGCGTTCGCTATTTGGAAATCTTTTGGCAAGCCTTTAGAAATATATTCCAAGCTTCTAACCTTCCAATTTTTCCACGATTGTCTACGATTCGTTGACCGATTCCCCAGCCGCGAAAGTTTCGGCTACGATCGATGGTCGAATTTTCGTAAACGACGAAATCGCCTGTCAGCCGAACTGCGCTGGTGTTATTCGAGTATCGGAGTACCGGAAACACGGCAGGGAACCGATGTGCTGCCACCTGCTCTATCGATCGTTCACCTAAGCAGTGTCCACCTTCACGCAGCCAGCACGCACAGCGTACACGCACCCTTCCCTCTTCGAATGATTTCGAAAATTCGCGGAATTCTTTGAATTTAGATAATTCCGTTATCAGTCTTTGTATAATCTTTACGTTTCATCGTGATCAGTAGAATGGACTTTGGAAATGATGCAGAGAGTTACACACACCCTTTGCTTTACAAATCTTATCGAGAATTCGCGGAAATTCTTGGAATTTAGAAAATTCCGTTATCCGTCTTTGTATAATTTTTACGTTTCTTCGTAATCAGAAGAGGATTTTGGAAATGATGCAGAGAGATACACGCGCCTTTCCCTCTTCGAATGATTTCGGAAATTCGCTGAATTCTTTGAATTTAGATAATTCCGTTCTTTGTATAATTTTTACGTTTCTTCGTAATCAGAAGAGGATTTTGGAAATGATAAAGAGAGATACACGCACCCTTTCCTCTTTGATTCGTTTCGAGAATTCGCGGAAATTTGTGGAATTTGGAAAATTTCGTTATTCGTCTTTGTATAATTTTTACGTTTCATCGTGATCAGTAGAAGGGACTTTGGAAATGATGCAGAGAGTTACACACACCCTTTGCTTTACAAATCTAATCGAGAATTAGCGGAAATTTTTGGAGTTTGGAAAATTCCATTATCCTTCTAATATAATTTTTACATTTCTTCGTGATCAGTAGAGGGGATTTTTGGAAATGATGCAAAGAAGTACACGCACCCTTTCCTCTTCGAATCATTTCGATAATTTGCGAAAATTTTTAGAATTTAGAAAATTCCATTATCCTTCTAATATTATTTTTATATTTTTCGTGATCAGTAGGGGATTTCTGAAAATGGTGCAGAGAGTTTGAATCGGTTTACCGTGGAAATCTGGGGTTTGTAATAGTCTCCTTGGGTTACTGGAATTCTAGGGTTTTAGCGAAAAATCGATGGTTGTAGAAATTCTAGTGACTCGATGAGAAATCTGAGCTGATAGAAATTGTAGCGTTTTAATAAGAAATCTAGGCTGATTGTAAAGGTAGGGAAATTTAAGCGCGTTGATTAGAAATGTATTCTTATCGATATTATATATAGGGTTGGGTTAAATGACCTGAGATCGGAAAAATTCTGGTAGCTTAATGGGAAATCTAGATATATCGGAATTCTAGGGTTTTAATAAGAAATCCTGGCACGTAGAAATTGTAGGGATTTAATGAGAAATCTGGAGCCAAAGGAATTCCAATGGCTCTAATAAGAAACCCTCGATTGCGAGAACTCTTGGATTATAAGAATTCTAAATAGTTTCTTCGATAAACAATCGATATTTCCAAATTTTTATATAACTAGGAAAGAAATATCAAATATTCGAATAATAATTAAAATCTAGAACATAGAATAAAAAAAAAGAATCAAAACCTGTAACAGGAAAAAATAATTGAAATCTGAAACAAGGGAAATAATTAAAACCTGTAACAAAAAAAGAAGAAATTAATATTTGAAACAAATAAAAACTATTTATACCTGTAATAGAGAAAAAAAATTTTTTAAATGTGAAACAGAAGAAATAGTTAAAACCTAGAACATAAAAAAAAAAATAATTAAAAAACTGAAACAAAAAAAAATTATTAAAACCTGGAACAAAAATAAAAGAAATGAAAATCGAAAACAAAAGAAGAATTATTAGTAAATTGTTTTAGGAAGTGGGGTATGGATAGGGTGATCACCCCCTCCCAAATACGAAAAAATTAGGTGTTACACGCCCGAAGCTAAACCAGCAAATGAATCGAGCAGCGTCGCGGCGCCCTTTATATAGCTTCCGATCGGCCGAAAATCCACGGAAATTTCCGAACTTTACTGATTCCATTAATTATTATTTTTCCGCTCTACTACCCGATAATTTATTAATTTCTTCACTTTTATTATAAACACACGTTACGAGCAATTTGTTAATAACAATATCGATTTGTTATTAGCAATACGTTTAATAATTAATAAACTTTTGTGCAAATTATTCGTACATTTTAACATCATTACGTTATAAATTCATTTAATAATCAGTAAGATATCAATTTTTTCATTTTTATTATAAACTCACGCTGTGAACGATTTGTTATTAACAATCTATCTAATAATTTATACGTTTTTTTGAAAGTTACATATAATTTTTAACATAACTACTTTATAAATTCGAGGACAATGTTCGATTATGTTTAATCTATATTACGAATTCGAGTCGAGGAAAGTAAATTTTGCGAGAATCACCTATTGGATATTGGAAACTAGAGAAAATAAAAAAATTGTTGGTAATCAATGGGAACAGTGGGTAAAGCGTCGATCAAAGAACCGATTGACACGTAACTCGCGCGATGGATTTGGCAGGGATCGGTATAAATCGCGAAGCTAATTAATGCCGACAACGTGATATTTTACGAGCCCGCCACGGATGAATATTAACGCCGGATGTAACCATAACAAATTAATATTCTATTAACGCCGATGCTTCCTGACATGTTTAATCGTTACGCGATATTGCGCTTTCGAGTGCAGAAAACGGAATAATTTGCCCCGGTTGTGCCCGGCCACCATTAATCTTGCATGCAATTTTATGTTTCTGCATATTGCGTAAAATCCCTACGTGTTCCGACGAGCATTACACACCGGCAACATTGTGACCCAGAATCCCCCGCGCAAACAGTTCATTCCGCCGGTAACGTATTATACAAACGTAAACCTCTTCTCCTTATTTTATCCCCGGCTTTCTCCTCTTTCCTTCCACTCCAGAAATACGTCTGGTCTACGTCCCTGAACTGCGCTGCGAAATTCGACCAAGGAATTGGGATAAAATTTCTCGGAAATTTCTTTTCGACGAACGTTTCATTCGCGATGGATAAAAATTCGACCAAGGAATTAGGATTCTTTAATAAAATTTCACGTTCAGGGTGTTCCGAAGTTAACGAGCGCGTGAAAATTTTTGTACGAATTATCCTTTTCGACGAACGTTTTACTCGCGATGGATAAAAATTCGACCAAGGAATTAAGATTTCTTAGTAAAATTTCACGTTCAGGGTGTTCCAAAGTTAATAACGGGCTCGTGAAAATTTTTGTACGAATTATCCTTTTCGACGAACGTTTCACTCGCGATAGATAAAAATTCGACCAAGGAATTAGGATTCTTTAATAAAATTTTGCGTTCAGGGTATTCCGAAGTTAACGAGCGCGTGAAAATTTTTGTACGAATTATCCTTTTCAGCGAACGTTTTACTCGCGATGGATAAAAATTCGACTAAGAAATTAGGATTCCTTAATATAATTTCGCATTTAGAGTGTTCCAAAGTTAACAACGAGCTCGTGAAAATTTTTGTTCGAATTATCCTTTTCGACGAACGTTTCACTCGCAATAGATAAAAATTCGACCAAGAAATTAGGATTCCTTAATATAATTTCGCGTTTAGAGTGTTCCAAAGTTAACAACGAGCCCGTGAAAATTTTTATACAAATTATTCTTTTCTGCGAATGTTTCACTCGCGATAGATAAAAATTCGACCAAGGAATCAGGATTCTTTATTAAAATTTCGCGTTCAGGGTATTCCGAAGTTAGCAACGAGCGAGTGAAAATTTTTATACGAATCACGTTTTCCGACGAACGTTTCACTCGTGATGGATAAAAATGGCGATGAACGGGAATGGCGGTAATAAATAGCGGAGCGTTGGTTAATGTCTATTGATATCTCCAGGGCAATGTTGACGGAGTTTAATGACACGAACGGATTTCGTGGTACGCGAATACCTAGTTGCTCGCTATTCAATCACTGTTCCATTCACCGATCCATTCGCTGCAACATGCTTAAGTCTGGCTAACGTAATCGGAGTGGCTTTGGCAACCACGGAAGATTGTTCTCGCGTGAAGCGCGACAGACGTCTCGAAGATGATGCGCAAATGTTGCTTCTGCGCTTCGCAAACTCTTCGGCCGCTTCCGTTCGTCTCGTCGAATAATCCAGAAATTCCATCTTTTACTCTTGACCGATTCCGAAAAATTTTCCCTTCCCAAATTCGTTTTCCTTCGTATCTGTATCTTTACCCGTACCAATTATTAAAATCGCGAATTGCGAATATATTAACCCATTTGCATCTTCGCTGTGAAGAGAATCTTTCAAGCCTTCGATTGAAATTAAGCGTAACAAACAAACTCTAGTTTATCCAAAAATTATACGTATTCCAAAATAAAATCATTCTATACGACGTTATGACATAAATATTTATTTTTGTAAGTAGTTGCGCGATAAATGAATTAAAAATAGATAAATAACAGTTGTAACGTGCGGATTATTCCATTTAATGGTGCAAATGGGTTAAGAAGATAGCGACTGTAAATTTTGAAATAGATAAATAAATAAAAAGCGGTAATTCTTCGTCGAGAAGACGCTTAATAGAATCACGAAATTCGAGAAATTTCAAAAGAAGGAAAAAAAGGTGTTCTTCCATTTTCCGTTATTCAGGCATCTTCTGATATCCGATACTTCCATTTCTGCCTTACCATATTCGCCATACAACATCTCCGTGTATTTTCCACGATAAATCCAAGCTTACAACTCACATCGGCATCGAGAGAATAAAAAAGATGGAAACGCGAGTTGGAGCAACTTGAGGCAGGGCTAATTTTCAAACGCGATGGTCCGTCTAACTCGGTCAAAGGCTGCGAGAGAAGAATTTCAGCCGCCAAAGCGGAGGAATATCGGAGCGTTTCGAGGGAAGGAACAGGAAGAATTATCTGCGAGTGACGACCGGAGCAAAGGGAAACGAAGGCAATTAACTGGATTGTTCGTGACACAAAGCGTCGAAACGACCTGCGCGATCTTCCCGGGATGCTTTTAATATTTATCTCCGGATATTTATCCGCGGATCCGCGACAGGGATAAGGAATTCTGGGCGCGTCTCGCGGTATTCCGCGCGGCGGGCAGAGGAGGATCGCGTGATCCGCTTTCGCGATTCACAGACGGACCCGGGTGATCCAATGTTTTATTTCCGAGCGATTTTACCGGCGTCAGGGCCGACACGCTTGATATGGAAATCGACAGCCCCGGCAGGATGATATCGCCGATCCTTTGAGACGCGAAAGCCCGTAAAACCGTTCCCATACGCTCCGTTCATCCTCTTTGAATTTCCCACTCTCGCCGTTCCTCCGCTTCCGTCGCTGGCTCGTTGCGAAAATTGTTTTTCATCCCGGATCACGGCCTCCTCTCCTCGGCGAAATCGTTTTCTGATCATTCCTCCTGCCGTCTCTTGCCCGGGGTTGTTTACGATATTTCCGATGCGATCTCCCGGTAATTGCGCCCGCTCCACGGTACTCCACGGTTTATAAATTATTTATGTCGCGGGGGTCGTTCGGAATTTTACAAGAGGCTGCAAAAGGTTCGTCCGAGGGCCCTGAACGATCGAAATTTCCAGCGATCGTTAACTCCGCTCGTCTTATCCTCGCATCTCCCAGTCGAGGTTCTCTGATCGCGGCTGGATCATCTTGGTCGCTGAAAATTCATCCGTCTTGAATGTTAGATGTCCGGGTCCTTCGAGTGCTTTGTTCCAGTTTCGTCTAACGATACTCCGCGATGAATATTAATTAATTTATACTCCAGCTTCGAATTTGCAATTTTTCCGCCGGTCCACTGCGAATTTTTTACAGGTATTTTAGTATTTCTTTGCGATCTTCGCGATTTCCCCGAGTATTCTTCCATTTTTAGAATCTATCGAATCTCAATTCTAACTCCGAATTCGATTAAAGTACTCGCGTGATCGCGATTCTATCGAATTTTTCGTTGTATATTTATCCAAAGATCTCCGAGTTTAACTTATCCTGGAATTTCTTGATTCTATTTCCATCCCAAGATCCTCGCATCCAAGAACATCACCGAGCTTTAAATTTCCCATCTTTCCACCTTCTTGATTCTCAAAATCGTTCCAACAATTTAATTACTGCCTCCGAGAAACGGTCAATCTCAAGACTAATCAAAACGTCCAAATTCTCAAAATTCTCCGACCTCCTTTCATACAGAGGTCACCAATTCCATTGAATCTCATCCCTAGAATCTTCTGCATCTCAAATTAGCTTCACCTTCTACCTCTACCCTCGGAAAAATACCCTTCGACTCCAAAAGAATCGCTGGACCCACTCCGAGTATCGCAGTCTTCCCAAAACCCGGAAAATTCTGAAAAATTTGATAGAAACTCGGGGAAAAGGGAATTATATCTCAAATTCACTTCATTTTCTATCTCTACTCTCACAAAAGTACCCTTGAACCCCGAAAGAATCGCAAGTACCATTCCCGGTAACCGGATCTTCCCAACTGTAGGAAAATTCCGAAATATTCGGTAAAAACTCGGGGAAAGGGGAATTATATCTCAAATCCGCTTCACCTTCTACCTCTACCCTCAGAAAAGTACTCTTCAACTTCCAAAAAATCGCTGGACCCACTGCGAGTATCGCAGTCTTCCCAAAACCCGGAAAATTCTGAAAAATTTGATAGAAACTCGGGGAAAAGGGAATTATATCTCAAATCCGCTTCAAATTCTACTTCTACCCTCAGAAAAATACCCTTCGACTCCAAATGAATCGCTGGACTCACTCTGAGTATCCTTGTTTTCCCAAAACCCGGAAAATTCCGAAATATTCGGTAAAAACTCGGGGAAAGGGGAATTATA
>NIJG01000003.1:643483-661364 GCA_002201625.1 Euglossa dilemma
GTTGGACGTGGAGGATCATAAAATTGTAGAAATTGTTTGGAGTGAAATAAATTCTCTGAAAAATTGGCAACTGATTTTTATTGGGAATATTTCATTTATCGGATTGAACGCGGAGGATCTTAAAGTTATAGAAATTGTTTGGAGTGAAATTAATTCCTTGGGAAATTGGTACCTGAATTTTAAAAATTGGTAAACGTTTAATACGTCAAGGTGATCTAGGGAATTACAGGAATTAATTTTGTTTGAAATAAAGTTAATTCTTTGAGAAAAGGTAACGAACGTGTCCTCGAATTATTGAAAACTGTTTCAAACGATGGATGTTACGCGTAAAATTGCATCTCGCGTGGAATTCGCAGATAAACAGTGCCGGCTGGTAATAGAAATCGTCATCTAGCGGGGAAGCGTGTTACGAAAGGAAACAAAGGAACTTAGGGTAGCTTCCGGCCGGATTAAGAGGACCAAGAATTCCCTCCGCACCCCCGGGGGTGCTTTTGTTCGGCTGATAATACGATTCTATGCATAAATGAAAGATACTCATCCTCGAACGACGCGGCCGGACCCAGCTTAGGGCTAATTTCCTTTCAGTCCGCGAAAGTTCTTCCATTAAATAATGCTTCGACTCGGTTGCATGGAATATTCCGATCCAACGGCGTCGCGTTTCGCGTCCTCGTAAATGGAATTACTATGAATAATCCTGGATACCCGTGTCTCCACGCATTGTCGACCCTCGTCGCGAATGCTCGCTGAAACAGCTTTCTCTCTCCTCGAATAGGAGAAAGAAGACAGATAAAATATAACCTCATAGCTCCGAGAAGAAATTTTACTGCAACTTGAAAACTGAGAATCCTCGAGTCTCGGAAATTACACCCCATTTCTTCCTTTACCCTGTTTCTCGCAATTTTCTTTTCTTTTTTTTCCTCTCAAAATTAGAAAACCTACCCGAGTCGATCGACCACTTTCCAGCTCTCCTCGAACCTGTTTAAACGAACCGGCATGATGCCAGATTAATCCTAGGCCGGAAATTCCGCAGGCCTTTGTGTTCTCCACTCGCCAAACCGAAGATCGAGCTCGAAATTCCGACAATCCCGAAAACGAAACTCGAACGCACGCTCGAACACTCTCGAGTCCTAATGCCTGGTCTCTCTCGATCCAGAGAAAACGCAGCGACTCGAAATTACTCCCGGATAACACGCGATCCTGAAATCCTTGGGATTTCGGGAACCTCTGACGCGCGATCTTCCTGAAAATTTCGGGGAAAGAAAGGAAAACTCCCAGGAGGTTGAACCAACGATCTTAAACCTCGTAATGGAGATAAGAAGAAGAGGAAACAAAGGGGTCGGGTATCAGGGCGAATGGTTGGTCCCTTTGTCCTCTCCTCGGACAAAAAGCCCGGGCTCTTAGCGTGGCAGTTTTCGAAGGTCGTCGCCATGTAAATGCGGAAGACGAAGCAGCGTGTAGTCCACGGCCGACATTTGGTATTCATATCGCTTGCTCGCGGTTGCAAAACCCGCCTTTTACATAGAAGCACGCGGAATAATACATAACGAGAGAGGGTATCCGGTCGGGGAAGGGGTTGGTCTGATAAATATTGCATAGTCGCCGGTGTCCCTCGCCACCCTGGCCGCTGCCCTCGGAATTTCCAGCATATTTTGCATAGACCAAGATGGAAACGCCCCTAACACCGGGAAATAAATGATCCTCGTTATTGCTCGATCGAGACCTGTTACAATCGATCTCCAGTTTCCGGCCCATGGTCCTCCAGCCCTATGGTTACAGCTTGTATGGTTCTCTACGAGGGAGCGAAGGGGATGTTTTAGAGGGTGCTCGTAGACAAAAGAATTTTTTCCCTCTCTCTCTCCTTCTTTCAGAGGAGGGTGGACGATTTTATGGTTTCGTGAATGGTGGCCACGGATGGAAAAGGGAATTCCGTGGTTTACGAGAGATGTTACGGTAAGAATGGCCTTTGAAGTGTTCGCACGTTTCGTTTAGAACGGGGGTCCTGCAAAAATTGTCCCGGCGAAACGTGAGACTTCCGGCTGACCGCGAATCCAAGGTTTCTTCGGAGGTTTTCGGTTTTGTATGAGGTGAAAACGATAAAAGGCGTCGGAGTAATAAATGGAACGCACCTTCTCGAATTTTCGAGGCATCGTGAAATTGATCGGAGAATGGATTTGGTTAAATTCGGAATGGAATCCTTGATCGACAGGCGCCGGTTGAGAATGAAACAGGATTTCTCCGGGAAAAATAGGAAAAATGGCACTTGAAAGGTTTGCTACGAGGGTTGTACAGACTTAAATAGCCACGGCACTGGCGGAGGAGGAGGAAGAGGGTGGAACTACCCCGGGACGAGCGATTCAAGTCCTTCCTGAGCCATTAAAATATCGAGACGGCGATCGAAGGCGAAGGACCGATAACGTCGATGGAAATTATCGCGGATACCCGGCGAATATTTTCAATCGGTCGAACTTCACCCAGTTCCAGCCCTTTCATACCGTCCGCTCCTGAACTTTTCCTTCCTTTTGCCCATCCTTCGCCTTATTTTCCGCGATTGTTGCAGCTGAAAGAGGAGGAGAGCGCCGGTAGAGAAGGAGGGTTAACCACCCCTGTTTCTCCCACGAGAAATACCTCGTAATCTGCCAGAACAGATGCAACCCTTCCTCTCGCCCCTCTCTACACACCTTTTCCTTCGCACTCCTGCGTTCCTTCTTGTCTCCGCGCTGATGGAAGAGGCAGTTTCCGCGTTTCCCTTTTATTTCTCTTTTTTTCTCTCTCCCTTTTTCCCCGCTTTTATTTCCTCCTCAACGGAAGAGGAGAAGGAGAGGGAAAAAAGGAAAAAGTGGGAATTGAAAGCGATCACGTCGAGATTACCTTCGTTTATTATCAAATTGCCTCCCCCTGTTCCTGTGTTCCATCCGTCCACGCCATTCCATCCGAGTTGGCCACTTGCCTGTCCTTTTACTCTACCCAGCTCTACGTTTTCACGGTGCAAGCTGGTCCAAAAGTCGCGTCGAAGATCCCAGGCGTGGATTCGACGTTTTGTCGGAATTTTTCTAGTCGTTTCCTGCTTTCCGATGGAATTTCTCCCGAATATTCGCGGCATTTGTAACCGCGGAACGAGAGGCATAAGTTAACGCTTCGCGAGCGAATTTTTTTCCATCGAGATAGATTCGCGCCGAGTTTTAAAAGTTCTCGGAAGTGTAGAGGGTAGAGTAAAAGGATTCGAAAATTTCTCACGAAAACCCGACGGTCCTGTTTAGCTCGGCTAGATTTCCGTCGTTAAATTTCTTCGAGAATTTACCCGGTATTCAGATGCGCCGGCTTGATTCTAAATTGATGTTTCAAAATTTAACTACCCCGGGGACCTCTTTAGTTTAGATGAATTTCCACCGGCGAATTTCTTCGCGGATTTATGGAATATTCAAACTTGTAGGCGGATGCCCAAATTGATGTTTTAATATCTCAAAAACCCTGGGGATACCTTAGTCGCGCGAATCTCTATCGGCGAATTTATCCCGGGATTTTTCGGATATTTACGTGTACAGGGTGAGTTTTTGAATTACGAGACCTCGCCGAAGACGAGGCCGTCTGGAAAATTGCCGAAATTTTATTCTCAATCGAATTCTTCGCCTTTGTTCTGTCGTTCGCTTTTAAAAACTAATTAACATCTTTTTTGTCTCCTTTTTTCTACGTTTTAAAACGTCGTGGAGTTCGATATATCTCGTGATACATGGAAAAATAGGGTGAGAATAACGTGAAGTAAGGGTTCCGTCGCGATGCGAAGGGAGACTCGATTCTCCGTCGTCTTCTGAGTTCGTTTTCGAAAACTAATTAGCATCTTTTCTTTTTCTCCTTTTGTCTACGTTTCCGATCTTCCTGTCTCCGTTTTGAAATGTCGCAGAATTCGATATATCTCGCGATACATGGAAAAATAGGGTGAAAATAACGTAGAATCAGGGTTTCGTCGCGATGCGAATGGAGACTCGATTCTCCGTCGTGTTCTGCGTTCGCTTTCGAAAACTAATTAACATTTTTTTTTTGTTTCCTTTTGTCTACGTTTCCGATCTTCCTTTCTGCGTTTTGAAACGTCGCAGAGTTCGATATATCTCGCGATACGTGGAAAAATAGGGTGAAAATAACGTGAAGTAAGGGTTCCGTCGCGATGCGAAGGGAGACCCGATTCTCCGTCGTGTTTTGCGAGGGTTAATTAACTCGCGAATGATACCCGCGACACGCGTGCTTCTTTGTACTTGGAATCACGAGAGTCGCAATCGTTTACGACGCAACGAGCACAGTTAATGAGCAATTAATACGCCGTTGGTACGCGAGGCGAATAGACAAAATGGCAGGGACGAGAAACCACCCCATTGTGGCCGTTCATTTGCTCGAAACTTGCATTTACTCGTGAATTTAGTCGTCTTTCAATCGTCGCGTCTCGCGAAGAAAGCGAGGTAAATTTGCAAAGTAAACCGTGAATTGAATAGAACGGAAAAGAGTCTCTTCTCGCGTATCTATTTATTCGATTGTGTTTATATAACATCTACCTTGCCAGTATTGGTAAAATTATACTAACACCTGCTTTAAAATCTTCGCAAAGTAATACTTGTATATTATAAGTGATATAAAATAACGCGCTCTTTGAAATCGTTCGTAATAAATCGTGTACCGATACGAGGGAAAAGATATCGTGAGCTGCGTTATTTTTTTCGCGAAACAAGAATACCTGTCTCGCTTATGGTGATTATATTTAACGCGTTAACTGCTACGGACGTCATCGGTGGCCGGCATTGGACAATGGCGCCATGGGGATTACCGTGGCCGATGACGCCGGAATTAATTGAGATATTTAAATCGAATAAACAGTCGTGGCCGCGTAATATCCGGTACTTTCATCGATGCATCGTCGATACATCGAGTCTTAGAACGGTAACTTAGGTGGAAAACTCGTCCCTAAACTTAACGCGATTTGATAGAATCGAATAATCGATAGGTAAAGAAAGGAGAATTCGAATCTTGGAGAAATAGTATAACCAGGACACCGAAAAAAAATCACGAAGGCGAATGGTTATAGCGATAATTTGATTTTTTAGCGTGTGTTAATCGTTTTGCATCGTGAAAATTCGAAGCTGAACTTGTCGCGATTTGGTAGGATCATGATAGGTAAACAGAAGAAAATTAGAATCTTGGATAAATATTATGTCGTTTGGAAAGACATTTCGTTTTTTCCTAACAGAGAACCTAATTGTATTTTTTACAGTCAACTTCACACTTCAGCTGCATAAAAAAAAGAAAAAAAACGAAATGTCTTTCCAAACAACTCAATAGTTTAATTTTTAGCATGATTTAAGTAAGTCAGATTAAATAAAAGCAGAGGAAAAATTTGACTGGCAGTAGACTTTAGGTTTAGGAACGGTTCCATTGGCACGGAATCGTTGTTCCCGAGGTTCTCGCGAGTGTTTGTTGTCGGCGACGGGCGTCGGGACGAAAATTTATAACGAAACGTGCGCAATGGTTGGCTCGGCTGCCAGGTAAAAGCAAAACTCGCGATTCCGTTCGCGGCCGCAGTTCGAGGATGGAAAACTGCGATACGGGAAGGTTGCCCAATGGCGAACGTTTTGGCCAGTGATTCGCCGGTTGTGACACCGCCTCTTGCTCGTTTTTCTCCTTTGGCTGATCGACGAATTCGACCACGAGGAACGATTCGTGCACCAGGTCGGTGCACACCATTGGTGATCGGCCGGCGTCATGGTATTAACGCCGTTACCGTCGCGGATATTAAATAATATACCGATAGCCTGCTTCGATACGTGTATGTTTAATTGTTAAAGTCGGCACGACATGGAATGAAAAGTAATTCGAAAAGAATCGGAACGAATTCTTTCCGTCGCTCGCTTTCCCTATTTTTCTGTGAAACTATCTTTATCTCTTCGGTAGGCAGAAATATTGTAGATTCGTTGTAATTTATTAGTCGGATGTTATTGTTTCTCAGTTTTGAGCTCTAGGTACCGAATTCTTAATACGAGGTCAGAGTTCGAAGTTCGAAGTTCTGAGTTCTGAGTTCTAGGTACTGAGTTTTTTATTTCGAATTTTTTGTTCTAAGTTCTGAGTTTTTTGTTTCAAATTCTTTGTTCTAAGTTCTGAGTTCTTTATTTCGAATTCTTAGTTCTAAGTTCTGAGTTCTTAATTTCGAATTCGTAGTTCTAACTTCTGAGTTCCTTATTTCGAATTCTTAGTTATTTATTTCGAATTCTTAGTTCTTTATTTCGAATTATTAGTTATTTATTTCGAATTCTTAGTTCGTTATTTCGAATTCTTAGTTCTAACTTCTGAGTTCGGAGTTCAGAGTCCTGAGTTCTGAATTCTGAGTTCTTAGTTCCGAATTCTTAGTTCTGAGTTCTGAGTTCTAGGTACTGAGTTTTTTGTTTCGAATTCTTTCTTTTAAGTTCTGAGTTCTTAATTTCGAATTCGTAGTTCTAACTTCTGAGTTCTTTATTTCGAACTCTTAGTTCTAATTTCTGAGTTCGGAGTTCAGAATTCTGAGTTCTTAGTTCCGAATTCTTAGTTCTAAGTTCTGAGTTCTAGGTACTGAGTTTTTAGTTCTGAGTTCCGAATTCTTAGTTCTGAATTCTGAGTTCTGAGTTTCGAATTCTTAGTTCTAAGTTCTGAGTTCTAGGCACTGAGTTCTTAATTCCAAATTTTTAGTTTTGAGTTCTGTGTTAAGAATTCTGAGTTCTAAATTCTGAGTTCTTAGTCCTTAATTCCAAATTCTTTGTTTCTAGTACTGAATTCTTAGTTCTCAGTTCCGAGTTCTTTATTTCGAGTACCGAGTTCTGAGTTTTTCACTCGCTGTCTCTTTCATAGGCCTTTTCGTTCACGATCCTTAAGCCTGCGATACGTATATATATTTACACCGTTTTAAACAAATTGCTATCACTGCACAGGTGATTCCACTGGCACGGATTCCCGAATAAAGCGAATCAAGAATATAAAGTGTCCTCACCAGCGCGATGGGTGATTAGATTAGAGATGGATGAACTCTTTTATTTGCCAAATCGTTCGCGACCCGGTGTACGATTATCGTTTATTATTCGCGAATCGGTGTCTCTCTCGTTTGTCCTTTTTTCTTCTCCCTTTTCGGGGCTCTCCTGTACACTGTCCCACTTCCACGCCGTCTTTTTTGACATTTTTGCGCTTCACTTTGATGCAACTTTTTTCCTAACATTCTGTGTCATCCGTTCTGTTTCTTCATTGACATAGTTTTCCCCTCTTCTTGTTGTCAGAATTTTTTTCCCTTGCTGCGATTTTTCCCCCTTTTTCCTTTTTTTTTTCCTTATCCGAAGAGACTTGGATCTCTTTTTGGTTAAAAGAATTCCTGCGAGGTAGGGATTTCCCGATTTTTGTCATCCATTGATCCGGAGTGGGCATTGTCCAAGGCAGTTAAAACCGAGAGAGTGCTCGCTCGTGGGAAAACCTATTGTAGTTAGTCTCCGAAACACTTTTCGAAAAAAGCGACCACAAACGACAACTGGATGGACACGATCTATAGCGTTCAGTTGACCAAAGAACAGATCCTGAAAGTGTATATACCAGTTTCGAATATGTACTCGTAAAAAGACTTGAGAATGCATCTGTTTGTATACAACACGAGGAAATTTATACACTCGAGTATCTCGACGGGAAACCCGGTGAAAGCTTAAAAAGGCAACGTGTCTTATAGTAGTAAGTGAAAAAGGCGCGTATATAGTCAGACAAGCCGTGTATCTACGTTCTCTTGACTAACGCTTTGTATCTAACGGATGCAAAAATTTCGACGATATTCTTCTCCATTTCTATCAACAATTTTTCGACGTGGATTAAAATCCTTATTAAAATCCCGTCCAAACGAAATTTAATTATATTCGAAACAGAAAAGAACGTAGAAAAGGAAAATATTCCTCGAGAACAGGTTCGATAGACTCGAAGATTCGGTATTCTCCTGTCGTTTGTTCCCAAAGCAATTCCCAAAGAAACTGGTCGCTGGAAGCTCTGGTGGCTAGAATTCCCGGCGATATCGCTGGATCGCAGTCAAGTTGATCCTTCAATTCGATCGTTTCAAAGTTAACGCGGTTTAGTGGCGCGAACGACGCAGCTACTTTGGCAAGGGCAATAATGCCAGTGATATTACGTCTGCTATTATTAGGTGCGAACTGCTCGTTACACTGTAAACTGCATTCCCGTTTCCTTCGTACGTGTACCCGTGTGCGTGTACACGTGTATGCCTGCGTAGAAGAGAGAGAGAGAGAGAGCAGGGAGAGAGGCGCACACAGGCAGCCACTCTGCGCCAGGAACTAATGCCATTCAACATAATTAGCGTTACCCATTATGATCAAAACTTGTAGTCCACGACTGGGTCTCGGTTGCACGATAAACAGAGAGACAACGTCGATACGTCAACGTTAAGTCAGCTCTCGTAGTTGGGTAATTACGACCGGGTAATTATTGGGAACATTTCCACGCCGAGAACACCCACGGCCACTTCCGATTTCGCGTTTACAACCAACGCGATTTCTTCGCCATGGCTATTTGGTTTTTTTTTTTTTTCTCGTTTCCGCGCAACTCGCAAAATTCGTTCTGCCTCGATTAAATCGATGAAATTCCTCCCGCGTATAATTTATTTCGCGTCCGGTATAGTTTACTGGAAATCTCGAGTATTCCGATATCTCCTAGAGGGTTTTGAATTTTAAACTACGACCAACGCGATTTTTTCACCGCGAATATTTGCTTTTTTCGCTCTCGTGCAACTCGCGAAATTCGTTCTGCATCGATTAAATCGATGAAATTCGTTCCGCGTATAATTTATTTTCCGTTCGCATGGTTTAGTAGAGATTTCGAGTATTCCGGTATCTTCCGGGGGGTTTTGGATTTAAAATTTAAAAATTAGACCTAGCTTTTGAGTAACGATGAAACTTGTATGTGTGTTTCATTTTGGGGGAATTTATCTTATTTCAAGTTAGGTGACTTATGGAAAATTTCGAGTATTTTCGATATTTCTCGAATTTCGTAGCTTTAGAAATTGGGTTTAATCTTTGAATAATAATTATACTCGTCTTTTCGTTTCGTTTCTGTTCGCCAAGAAAATTCTAGCTCTATCGCAAAAATCGCGGCTTCGTTTACATATAGGCGTCCGATTTACTTGTATTTCGCGATGTATCGCAAAGGAATCGAGTCGTTCGATTAACGAACGTTTCTTGAATCGCAATTTTCTCGAGAAATTTGCTTCTTGTTCCGACGACAAAGGAGCGTCGGAATGCGAGAGGAAGCCGGCGTTTCATAGACGAAACTGGGAAAACGGAGGCAGAGGGAGACGCGATCGACCGTGGCCGTTCAAATATTTAAAGTTTTTGTTCGTTCCTGGCCGAGATGTGTCTTTGCGCGGTCCTTTCGGCATCCACTCGAACGGCAGAGGGTAAAAGTTCCCGGCCGGAATTCCTCTGATTTTTCTTTGATTCCGACGAGCGGTTCGACACAGGCCCGGAATAAATCTAGGCCAGAGTTCGTGAATGCTTTATGACGCGGAAACACCACTCGAGAAGCGAATCTGCCCTCTCCCTGTCTGTGTGTGTGTTTCTGCGTGTCCATGTGTGTGTGTGTCTCCACAGAGTAAATAAGTGGCTCGTCTACCTAGTTTCTCCATCGAGAGAGCGTAAACCACTCTTCCTCCTCGTCTTCTTTTCCTCCTTCCCTCCTTTCTTCGCGGGAATTCTTAACGAATCCTAGATCGCGAGTAAATGAAGTAACGCGCAATTAAGTAACACGCGACGCTGCTCGAATCAGTGGTTCTCATCCGTCGATGTCTTGTGGATAGAAGCTACTGCGTCGTTGTTCGAAGAGCTTCGAGAAATAGAATTTTTTTAACACTAGATTTACGGGACCCGTCAATTTGACGGGTGAGTTGTTCCAATTACACACTATTAATAGATTTAAACACCTTATATTAAATTTGTTAATATCGTAATTGTTTCTAAATTAAACTCATGGTCTTATTTTTTAAGAAAATACGTAGCTTTCTTTACCCGTAAATCTGATGGGTCTCCATAAAAATAGGTATTCAAAAACGTCCGTAAACCTAGTGTTAATGAAAGCTTCGAACGTTATTTATCGTTATTTATTACTTTGGTGTATTTCGTCGTCCGCGAGATTATACGACTAGTTCTGGAAAATTTATTGCTTGGGAATTTTGACCCGTGCAACGTAAAAGTCGTACTCGAGTGTTTAAGAGATCGTTGGACAGAGGAGACTTCCGGTTATACATTAGTCGCAAAAGGAATAGCGATAAAAATTGACCTCCGATATTTTACCTCGTGTGGAGAAATAGAAAATTATTTGTAAAAATTCAGTATAGAGGTGCGAAAGTTGAAGTTTTGCTCTTTAAAACGAGCCTAGGTAGACTGTTGTACGATTTTTTTTAATAAACTTACTGCCACTCGAAGATCGGCAACTTTTTGGTAAAAATTTCGCGATTCTTTACTTTTTCGGACTTCACAAAAATTATAAAAATTGCCACAAAAATATTTCGTACTTTTCTTACACGTTATTTCCGAAACTCAAAGACTCAAAACACGAATTTTTCAATACAATCACGATCACTCCAAGATCGGCAATTCACCGCAAAAAATTTCGCGATTCTTTACTTCTTCGGTCTCCACAAAAATTATAAAAATCGCCCCAAAAATATTTCGTACTTCTCTGCTGCGTTATTTCCGAAACTCAAAGAGTCAAAACCTGAATTTTTCAACGCAGTCACGATCACTCCAAGATCAGCAATTCTCCGTTAAAAATTTCGCGATTCCTTAACATCGTGGACTCCGCAAAAGACAGAAATATCTGTACAAAAGCGTCTGGCACATGCCTGACTCGCATCCCTGGATATCCAGAGGCCTCTCGCAGTTAATCGAGCTCGGTAGCGGATGTCGGATCGGCTGGTAGCCCGGCGTAATCAGAAATGATTTTCGTAGGAGCGCGTCGACGCGAAAACACAGGCCCGTTAATTAGAAGCTCGGAGCAACGAGTCCTGCCGCATCCAGCGTTTAGATAATTAGGCAGACGCGGCGTTTACACGCGCCCTATCTATCCCGATGCGTCACGGCCCGTTCCTACGACTAATTCCATCGATGTTGACTTTGCTGTTCGCAGTTGGACAGGTTCAAAGAGCCGCCAGCGTACGGGCCGATGTGCGATCTGCTCTGGTCGGATCCCCTGGAGGACTTTGGCAACGAGAAGAACGCCGAGCACTTCTCTCACAACAGCGTCAGGGGTTGTTCGTACTTTTACAGGTAAGCGTAAAAACCTCCCTCTTCCCTTTCGCTCTAATTACACCGGTGAAACACAGCCGACCTCGCGATTCAACGCGCGCAATAATTCAGCAATAACGGAATTTAATATATCATTATTACCGTCGAGGTCGAATTAAAAATAATTCATCCCCCTCGCGATTTCCGATATTCCCAGTGGAAAGGTAATTTCAACCGAACTACACCCGTCCATTTACCTTTACCTGTATTCCTCGCGAATTTTTCCCCTCGTAACGCGTGTTTTATAATATCCCCGGGTGTCGGTATTAATTTCATTTGCCGACAATCGCTCCCGTTTTTGTTACCCCGCTATTGAAATACGATTTTACGAAATTTCTCTGTTTAATCATTCACGGATTGATTTATCTTTACATCGATGATTCCGATTTTTCTCCGTTCTTCCACGCAGATTCTCCGTAGAATCTCGGTGTAAGTTTCCAGTAACGTTTCTCTCCGGCTCTCTTCGTTTCCCTTCTTCCTCTCGTCTCTTGATCCCATTCACCGAATAATTAACCGGTCGTTTGTTCCCCGCCACGCGAACCAGTCAACTTCGCTGCGACTTCCGGCGGAAGCTCGCCTCCGCGTCCCCTCCGGCCTTGTCTTCTTCGCGGTCCGGCAAATTAATAACCACCGTGTCTCTTTTATTCTTCGGAGTCGAGTCTCGTGTCAGTCGCTGCGCCGATCGAGGTCAAATAACGATTCCTTTAGATCGTGCTCGATCAAAGTTTCGAACGTTATCGCGGATTCTTTCTATCCAGTCGCGGGAAATTCGCAAAGAAATTCGGAATCAGGGAACCGGTGATGTAAAATTCTGGTTCGAGAGAAAAGAATTCGAAAAAGAAAATTGTAACGAAGAGGAAGGAAATTTTTATGATTCGTCTTCCGAATTCTTCCCTCTTTTTCAGAAAGAATTCACCCCTCCATTCTGCGAATGCAAAGAGGTCTCTTTCGAAATTTTTTACGAAGAAAGTATTCATCTGATCACTCTGAAAATTACGAAGGTTTATTAAGTAACTGTAAAAATGTAAATAGAAATTTTGTCACGTTTTGAAAAGAGTAGAAATTCGTAATTATGTTTGTATCGCCTCGATAACGAGACCTGTAATTGGTAGCTATATTTCATCCCCTATTTGTCCAAATTAGGAATACAAATAATTCTCTGGCTCTTTATGAACGTAGTTGATCGATGAACCTTTAAACATACGAAAAAGTTGAGAATTGTTAAAATGAGGCCGCTTCGAGGAGAAAATCGATGCTTTCGCGAAAGTTTTACGTGTATTTATATATGAGCAGGTTGTTTAAATTATTCATTTTGTTTAATTTATAGGTTCGTATTATATGCATGCTAAGTTTCAAGCGAATTGGTAACCTAGTTTTTGAGATATATTTTATACCAAGTTGAGGAAAGTTGAACACGCTGTAGGACTCGTAATATTTCGAGGACTGCATTAAAAATTTGCAAATATATTTTAGGAATGTTCTGTTGATCTATTTCTGTCTTGTCTGCATCAGGATCTTCCCTTGATCCTTCTAATTATTTCCCACTCCAAAATAAATTACTTTCGTCATCCTCGATGAGTAAAATTGTAGTTAATAACTCGCATAAACTCGCAGGCTTGCGAATTTCATAAATTTCATCGTAAACGGAATAGATACGTCTCTACCAGCTGAAATCATGCTCCCCTAAGTAAATTTTCTATTATTAAATCGAAACACGGGGTGACAAGTGACACGCAGTTGAGATTTACTCGTAGGTACGAAAAATCCATCGCACAGAGCCAAGATAAGTAATTAATAGCGCGTTGAAGCTGTGCCGCAATGCGTTCCTGGTCCAATGATCAAAACACAATAGTGCCATTTGGCATTTTTCGGCACTCGTGCTGTTTGAATTTCATGTCGGAAAGTCGTGCAGGCCAAGGTATTTAGCAATGCGTTCTGCCGCAGTGCGTTCTCCATCTTGCTGGTATTTTACAGGATAAACAAAGCCCCATTGTCTGCCATTTGGCATTTTTCGAATGAACCGAAATACGTATGCGCGATTTCGACACTCGGTATTCTTTTCGTGCATTATTCGAAAGACCCTCGATATTAAAATACGATATCGGATGTCGACGTGTGGATAAAACACGGGAAAAGGTGTGGGAACGCACCTAAATTTTTGGAGAAACGTGAGTTTTCAGAAAGTTTTTAGATCTACTCTGGTCACATCGTTTTGGATTAGGTTTGAATTAGGTAATAAATAAGGGTACGGGAATAATTAAGTAAAAAAGTAAGTAATGAAGTAATTAAATAAATAAATCACTCTTGAGTCCCAATTTTATCTCGGAAAGCAAAGTGTTTTCTCCCAAAAAGAATTTTCGAAAAAAGGGCTGAACTTGATAGTTAGTCCCAAGTAAAAAGTCGCAACGTTTTATAAAATTTCGAAAAACACTGTGGGAATTACGACGTTTCAATTGATAAATAAGCAGAATTTATTCGAAATTCATAAGCTATGAAAGAGTTTATCGCGTATATCGCGAGTGATTTCTCGTTGTTTTATCGTCGATTGGAATTCTTACGTCGTCGCGTAGGTGACTGTCGCGATTGCGTTTTAATTAGAAGTTAGTGGCACAGAATCCGACGTAGTTTGATTAACAGAGCAGTTCCAGTGATTCGTTTCTCCTCGTTACGATGGATCAATGGCATCCATGTGATAGTCTGTTCGTAAAACCGTGAAAAATCGAAAGGGAAAATAACAACGTTTTTTATCAGGATTATCGCGATTATTTTATTTCCGAGACTTTCTATAAATTTTCACGATCGACGGAATAACCGAGGTTACAGCGCAACGCGTGTCTCATCGAACTTCCATTAAAACAGATTCCGTGATGTAACATTTTCCATCGAACCTTCGAATCTTCCATATTGCATATTAAAAACTACTTGTTTCCCGAAATTATTGGAAACGGAACGAAAACTCGCGCGATTCTTGCCTCGGATATTTTTCAAATTATTCATCACACGCTTCAATCACGTTATACCACGATCGGTTTAATTCGTCCGTCAATTATAATTATATTTAACGCGTTTTAAACGCGTTGAAAACTTCTACAGTTTCATTCTGAGCGAAATAAACACGCGATAGCTGCTGCACACAGTTTCGCGTCTAATTAAATCACAGGCCATAAAGTTGATCCGTAGACTTTCTAAAAATTGCTGGTTTGAATAATTATCCATTATCGCAATAGGATCGTAGTGAAGGATAGAGCGAAGTGGGAAGTAGCGGGACCGCGAATTTGCCAGCCGGTCCGACCAGTCGCGCGACTTTTCCACTGAAGCCCGATAATTACGCGCGGACTGATCAGCGTTGTTTACGAACTGCGATTTAAACCGAGCCGGGTTTGGTCCCCGGCGGCAATTAGCCTGGCTAATGAAGGTGAATTGTGTTTCGTTTAAATTCGTTCGCGACACACAGGCGAGTTACTTCAGTCGCGAAATCCACCGGCCGCTGTCTGACCATGCGTCGGCCCACACTACTGCCGGCCGGTCCCGCGCTTTGCATTCGCGTCCACGGTGAACTAATTAACGCGAATTTCGGCCCGAAACCCAACGCGTATCGATGCACCCTGTCCGACGAATTATGCGAATTGCCCGTTTGTTCGGAAATATCGGAAATATAGCGAATCTCTCGCGATCTGTCTCCTTCGGTCTCATTTATCGTTGAATATCAGATTCGACTGTTCCATCTATCCGTTGAATCGTTGCATTTATTATTGCGTAAGAGCTTCGAATGCGGCAAAGTATTGTCTGTTTTATTTTTACTTTATGTTCGTGTTAAACGTGATAGAGAAATTTTATTTTTCGCGCGAAGGGAACAGGAGGAGGCACTCGTGGTGGTTTAGGGCGTATTTTTAACGCCAGCAAGATCTCCCGTCTCCCATAAAGTCGATATGTACAATGTTTTCTCGCGCCACCTCTCGTAATACTCTAATGTATAACGCGAGATGGTTTGAGCAAACAAAAAGCGAGTGAAAAATATCTCCGCGAGGAAATATTCGGACAGGAGCGTATACACTATCGCGTTTCAGCTGTTAGTCGTTGTATAAACACTCGCGTTGCATGAAACATAATTTCTGTTTTACGAAGAGCAACTGACAGGGATACTGTTATACCAAGTTATTAACCAATAATAATTTTCGATTAAATTACCATTCGACTGAATTACGTAATGATAAATCGAGTTAATAATCATACTTTGTGAAAATATTTTGACAGGAAATTTCTAAGTAAATTTTCATCAGTGCTGTCGAATCTTTTCCAAAATATCGTTAATCCGTATCACATAGCATTAAAAAATACTTGTTTAAGAGAAAAAGATGTTACTTTTCGTTAGTATAACGAATAATAATTGTTTACCAAATTTCGCCATACTAATTTGAGTTAATATCTTTATTTTATGAAAATTTCGGGTGAAGAGACCTCAAATAAATTTTTATCAGCGAAGTCGAATCTTTCTCGAATCAAAATGTTGATTTGGAAAAAGGAGACGTTAAATAAATTTTGATCAACGATATCGAATCTTCTCTATGAAAATATCGTTAAAAAAACGTTATGCAGCGTTGGAAAATGTTGGTTCGGAGGGAAGAAGCGTGACTGTTGGTTAGATTTCCGCATCGAAGGTTGCCGCGACGCAATGGCGTCCACGTCGAACGCGGTGGTGTGTTCGTGTAAACAAATTAAGCACTAGACGTCAGTCGACTGACCTTTTTCGCGCGCCTATAACTGACCTGGCCAAGGACCGCGAGAAACGCTCGAGCCAAGGTAAAGGCAAGGCCGTAAACTACCCTTAAGCACCTTTCACAATGGCCGCGGTGATCAATTACGTGCGAACGAGGAACAAAAGTGTTCTCCATGCGCTCGCGGAGCCTCGCATTAACTCGAAACGCCAGAATTTATAGCACTCCGGTGACAAATACACCACTCTTTAAGAACAAATAATTCATTTTTCCTTTTTTCTACACCCCTTTCACGCGTCCTCCCTTCCATCGAGCTTTTATTCGCTTTACGGCTTTTCGCATCTTTCCTTCAGCGAAATTCGAGCGACACGGGCTTTTATGACGGTTTATACTCGACTATTATTTCGCGCAACGTGATTCGCCGTTAATTATGCGCGATACGAGCCGATTTATGAGAGCAGCGAATCGTTGGCCGCCATTAAAAGTACAAACGCGTCGTTCCATACGAATTGCACGTCCGCCGGAAGCTGATGGCCCCGCGGGGTGGCTGTCGCGTTAAAAGCCACCGCTTCGTGACATTTGTTTCGACACCGTACAAATTTTCCCTCCATATACGTATTTCAACGATGTTCCGAACCTCTACTCGCCGTATACCACCCCTTGAACCTCGAGGATTCTTCCTCGAAATACGAGCATCCCTCTTACATTTCATTCGCCGAACTGTATTCGTCTTCGGCGTTTAATTTCACACGCGTCAATCTTGGAATCTTCTTTCGCTTTTGTTAAGATGATAACTGCAAATATATAATTATCCGTGTATTAAAAATTCCTTTATCTAAAGATAGGTAGATGCTTTTTGGACGTCTCACGTTTTCTGATTCGCTCTGACAAAACCGCAAAGACCAGAGAATCGTTGTAACCCTAAAAAAGATTTCCATTCGTGATAAAGAATTACAAAAGTGATACCACTAAGAGTGATTTATTCGATCAAAGATTTCTAACAATTTCGATAATCGCGAATCAGAGTAAACTGAAGGAGAAGAAGGTGTAAATAAAGCAAAATGGCGACGCAAGAAGCACGGACGCGCCGAGAAGAGGAATCGCGTCCACGCGAAGCTTATTAACTAATTGACTCGTCGTTTTTCGAGCGATTCGCGCGAGCGTGCGGCGATCGATTCGCGAGATGACCCCCGTCAGATGCTGATGATTTATCGGCCGCATTATAATTTATAAACGCCCGGCCCGTGGCTCTGTTATCGCGCTCGATCGCCGGATAAAATTACTCGGCGCGAGAGGGACGGGGGGCATCGGCGAGAGAGAAAAAGCGAGACGAGAGACCGAGAGAGAGTTATCGCGAATTTTCGCGTGCAGCCTCGCGTGCGGCTTGCTGCAAACCCCGAGCAAAATTGTCGAGAGCGTTTCGAGCCTCCCTTGCACCGTACTTCCGGCCAACCTTCGAGCGAGTTTCACGTACGTGCATTCGACGTCGCTTGTTGTTGTTGCAGGCACCGCGAATCTAGTTTACGCGCAATTTAAGCTCTCCCTGCCGATTTTCGAGGCTCCCGGGTTTTTGGACGTTGCGGGAATTTTGCACGAGTTTCTCGAGAACAAGGAGATTTTCCCTGCGCCAACTTCCGGAATAAAACGATCCCTTCGTCGCTTTTCACCCGAAATTTGTGGGAATTAGTCGTTACGTCGTTGTAATTTCCATAGGTTATTTCACGAATTTTTTTCGACACTAGAAATGTTCAGAGAATTTTTTTAAGCTACCATGGAAGTCTTGAATATGTTCTTTCTTTCGTTGTACAGACTGAGTCGGTATGAATGACAGTTGAATAG
>NIJG01000003.1:661822-692873 GCA_002201625.1 Euglossa dilemma
TTTTATAGCCAACTATAGCTTCTGCGATGGAAGTCGCCGTAAAAGCTGACTCGAGCCGGCGCTGGAATTTCCGCTAAAATTAAATGCGTTTTCGGTGTAGACGGTGCGCCGCGATAAATCATCGTGTCGGCGATAAAACGCGCAATATTTTGCAGCGACGCGATCCCATCGCGTCGAATCTGACGGCAGACAGATAGTTGGCGCTCGTCGAAAGCCGTCGAGCTTTCCTCTCGCGACCGAGATCGCTAAAACTTTTCCAACGCGTTTCGAAAACCGCGCTGTCGCGTTCGCTAATTCTCGTCACGCTCGATCTTGCGAATTTTCACCGATGAAAGCTACGTTCCGACTCGCTTTGTTGTCTTGGCTAAACAACCAAGGGTTGTATGGTTTCAGGAAAGAAACCGAGACAATTATGGTTTCTGGAAAATTCGTGGAATTAATAAAAATTATATAGAGGTTTCAGGTGTAGATTTTTGTATATAGAGTTATTTTTGTAATTGTTACGAAATTTGCATAGTTGCGACTCGTCTTGAGACGACTTTTCAATTAACTCACTAGCGCCACCACGACCCATATCTCCAATAAATATATCTACAACGAAAACATCGTACATACCGTCAAATAATTTTCCATTTCCACTGATATAATCCCGGAATTTTCTCCTTAAGATTTCACCTAAGAATTTCTCAGATTATACTTCACCTTTGACAGAATTTACATTTGGAACTTGGGATTCGAAGCAACGATATTCCAAGTCTAGCAAGAACCGAGCGCAGTATCCGAATTAGAAATGTTGAAAATTCCCGGCAAAGTAATCTCGAATATTTAACACCCGCAGGATCTCGCGACCTAATTCGCGCTCCTTTTGCTCGGGAATTTCATTAAAGATGCATCGTTGTCAGACGGAAAGATCGGGAAGAGAGGGAAAAAAGAAATTCTGCGTGTGGCAGGGCGTAATCGGAGAATGGTCGTAGAAACTCGGGCATAAAACGGTGTAATCAGGGACGCAAGGTGATCGAAAGGGTTGTCACGCGCTTCACGTGAGCCCGGCGATCGAATGGAGGTCGCTGCGTTTACGAGGGCGAAGCGAAACATGGAAGAAGTAGGGTAGACGGTTCTCACGCGAGCTTTTACGAGTCTGTCTTTCGAGATTCTACGACCTTCCGAAGGGGGGAGAGCGCGCACAGGCGTCTCGAACGATTTCTTTATAGCGCCGCGGCCATTACGGAATTGCCGTCGTGCCGTTGTTGCACTCGCCGGAGGATCTCGCGAATATTATAGCCCCGACGAACCGCGTCCCGCCATTTTATATCGCGCCTTCCGTGCAATTTCTCATCGCCCTGAAATTTACCCTCGACTCGCCCCTTCCATGCAAATCTACCCTTATCCTTGGCCCCCGAAACTCCCTCTCCTCTTTAATATCAAACGAAACCCGCATTTTTTTCCACCCCTATCCTGACACGCGTTTCGTTCTATCCGATGCGATTCTCGTCTCAAATTGCGAATTTTTCGCTGGAATTCCAACGAATTATTCTACGCGTTCCTCTCGCGAGTTCTCGGTAACTTAATAAAGCGAGATTAATCGCGAGAAACCTTCGCCGAGTGAAATTTTTCTCACGAAGCTTTCCATCTTGCGAAGAAAAGTAGATAAATGTTGCCCGGTTGTTTTCGCAGTTACGCGGCGTGCTGCGATTTCCTGCAGAACAACAACCTGCTGAGCATCATAAGGGCGCACGAGGCGCAGGACGCGGGCTACCGTATGTACCGGAAATCACAGACGACGGGCTTCCCATCGCTGATCACCATCTTCAGCGCGCCCAACTACCTCGACGTTTACAACAACAAGGTGAGACGGGTACAATAGGTTTATCGGTATTTCGTGCGATGACAAAAACTCTGTATTCCTTTTTATCGCGTTCACAGGCAGCAGTGCTGAAGTACGAGAACAACGTGATGAACATCAGGCAGTTCAACTGTACACCGCATCCCTACTGGTTGCCCAACTTCATGGACGTCTTCACGTGGTCCCTGCCATTTGTAGGTGAGAAAGGTAAGTCGTTTGAGAAATTATTTAGTAATTTTAACGATCACGGTAGTGCCTCCATAGTTATTCGAAACGAATTAAGTGAAATTTGTAGAGAAATGTTCTCAAAATTTCGTGGAAGGGCTAGTTCTTTCGATTTTGATCAGACCTGGTCCGAATCATTGGTGAATTCTCGAGGCACCGCTGTATTAACCCTTTGCACTCGACGATTTTTTAACTTCAGAAGAGTAGAAATTTACAGATTTTCTGCTATAAAACTGACGTTACTTTGTTGAACGGTAAATAAAGAATCACGTACTAACTAACACGTAAAATTATTTGATTTCGATATCACGCATATTGTTATATTATCTTAAATTTAATATAATAATTATATGGGTCTCCAAAATTTCATGGTGACTGACAGTCGCCTCTCGAGTGCAAAGGGTTAAATTTAAAAAATGTTAGTTAATTGTGATTGTTACTATTCCGATATTTATCTCTAATTCGACAGTCACGGAGATGTTGGTGAACGTGCTGAATATCTGCTCGGACGACGAGCTGATGAGCGATGGAGATGAAGGGCTCGAAGAAGGTAATGTCCACTGTTACTTCGCTCCTTCCTCGTTCTTCTTTAATACAATCACGTTTCTTGCAGAGATTCTTCTTTCTCTATCTATCTCTCTTTATATATATATTTATACATATCAATATATATATTTTTTTTTACTTATTTCTCAAATCGATATCCACTGGTCCCTCTTACATCGTGATCAGAGTGTTCCCTCTTGTGCGCCACGTTTTTTGATGCTTGACCGATTAACCGATTGAAGGGAATGTATGTAGCCAGTATCCAGTATTGTTTTTCGTTTTTTTTTTCTGTCTCTTCGTTTTGTTCCCTTCTTGTGCCATTTGCTCGGTCGAGGAAGCAAGAAGGGTTTTTATCCTTGTTAACGGAGAAGAATGTTTTCCTTTTCCGCGATTTTTCTTTCGGACGCGTATTTCTCAAGCGACCGACGCTAATGCGTTTTCATCTGTCAGATCGAAGCGACTCGATGGAACGAACGATTCCAGTTTCGAGGCTTTATCGGGCGATTCCGAACGTGCTCTAGACACGATTTAAGAGAGGCCATGTTGAACGCTCGGGAACGCGAGGATTCATCTCTTCACCGCGCGTTAAAGTCTCAGAGTCTAGATAACGAAGAGTGACGCGCGGTTCCCTTCCTCTTTTTCTGAATCGTCGCGTTCAACCGAACGGAAGATCGATCGCGTGACTGCAAAGAACTTAAAAAACAGGAGATCTTCTCTTTTTCCATCTATCTCACACACTTTTCCGCGATACAGCCTCGATCCTCGCTGCTCGTTTTCTCTTCTTTCAGCCAGCCTTCAAATTTACACCGTTCTCCACCGATTTTCCTTTTTCTTTCACAAAGAAAGGAAAAGAAGATGTAATCATAGAGAAGCGAGGAACGAAACTGTATCTCTCTTTTTTCGAATCGAACGACACGTTTCTTATTATCGAATTATTTCCTTCTCGAAAATTCGTTCGGTCATCTCGAGAATCTCGAACATATCTGTTTAACGTCAAACGACCAACGAAATTCTCGAAATCCTTTCAGAAGTCGAACATAATCCTCGGTTACTTCTTCGGGAATCAACTCGAGACGACCGAACGCGTTTTATATCCACTTGGATAGCTTTCACTTCTCGTAAAGGCTGTCTTGTGCCCGCGATTACTCTACGATAGCCACCGGAATATGAACGTTTTTTAAATCAGCTTTGCCGCCACGCCTCGATCCGCCAGCCGCAAAAGCAGACGACGAAGCTGCACCCAAACGCGACTCTTAACTTCCGAATTATTTCTTCTCGATCTTACTCGAGTCACACCTTTCAAGTTCCACCGTAACCACCCGCTACGGCCGCACCTGTCTTCTTTTTCAAAATTCTCACCTTACGACGATAAAAAAAAAAAAGAAAAGATACGCGAGAAAGATCGAATATGCCTAAGAAAATCGGGTGAAAAAAAAAAGAAAATAGATGAGAAAGGATCGATAATGCAACGGAAGAAAAGGATCGAGACGAAAGGATCGATCGTCAGGGCGAACTTCGGATAGTATTACTTATACACGACCCCCTTGCTCCCCTTTTTCACCCTCTCTGTAACCCCCTTCGCGAAAAATTGAAACACCGTGCCGCCAGAAGATGGCACGAGTGCGTGTATGAGAAAAAAGAAAAAAAAAATTAGCAAAGATCCGAGATTTAGAGAATGTAGAGATTATACCCGATGAAAACGCGCCCATATCCCGCGGTATCGACTTTCAGTGGAAGATTTTGAATTCTCTTTCTGTTTCCATTTTCACCCGCTGCACGGACAGATGGTAAGAAGCGCCACTCGACTCTTCTAATCGTCACATTATTAAGAGCTTCATTTATATTGATCATTGATTTTTTAGCTATATATTATTCTTTTTCATTAGATAGTGTCGGTGTGTCTGAATTTTCTTTTTTTTTCCTCTCTCTATCTATCTATCTATCTGTTTTCTCGTATTATTATTACTTATTCGACGTATCTCTTTCTTTTTCTATCTCTCTCTCTGTCTGTCTCTCTCTCTTTCTCTGTCTCTTCGCCATTTTATTTCTACGTTTCTTTCTCCTTACGTATGTTACGTACACGCGCGACTATCGTACGTTTTTTCCCTTCCTCTTCTTCTCCTCTGAAAGAGGAGAATTTCGGAAAAGTTTCCGAGGAATTTCGTAGAGGAAGGAAGGAAAGGAAAGAATGTACCGGAAGTGAGAATTTTTTCATTTCTTCTTCTTTATACCCGTTTAAGAACCGAATATTTTTCTCTTTTTTTGCGTTTCTTCTGGTTTCTCTTTTCCTTATGATTTTCGTATCTTTTCCTTCGATCGAATCACGATTCGCGCTCTGTACGTACGATTCTCCATTTTCTCTCTCACATCTCTCTGTCTGTCTCTGTCTCTGTCACTCTGTCTTCTCTCTATCCATGTTTCGCGGTTCGTACATCTCCTCGCATTAAGGTACGACGGATTTTTTCTATATATTTTTTCTAACTCTCTTTTTGTATCTGTTTCTAGTCCTCTATATATATATATCTCTCTCTCTATCTTTTTGTCTCTATATATTTATATCTATCCCTCCGTTTTTCACTCCACGGATTTAATATATAAATATATACATACAAAATTCACGTGTATTTACATTATCTCGATGGCACACGGCCTGAAATCTTGTCGTTGTCACCGGTAGAATAATCATTCTTCTGCATCGTTACGATCATAGTACATTTAGAAGATATACTTCCGTCACGTTGGTTCGGTGCATCCATTCAAGATGGTGCCTCTTCCCCTGGAAATCTCGCATCCGAAAGCCACGTATTTGCTCTGGTTCGCTCGAAGGCTATAGCCCGTTTCGAATCAGTCGCTAGCTCAAGGTCTACCTAGCTCTAACCCTCCGAAACACGAGTAATTACTCTGAGAATACCGTCCAAAGAATCAAAGGGAGAAGAAATTCTTTGCGGGACCACAACGATGATTATTCGAACCTCCGATTAATTCTCTCTTCTCGTTCTGAATACTATTTTTTGGATAGCTATACGTGTTCTCGGTATCCCCGATCGACCGGATAACAAACGAGAGGTCGACTGTACGGGGAGAACCGAGGCAAAAATTCGTGAAAAGGAACGAAGTATCGGTAGAAAAAGCTGCGTTGAAACGATCGTAGGATGTTACGGAACGCGGAAGATGACCGCGCCATCTTGAATGCTGCGATCACGCATGCGACGACCGTGCGGGCGTCGATTTTGCACGAAATCGGCGCCCGATCGTTCGCGACGTACTCTCGGTGTGTTCTTACTTCAGTCTCCACATCTCCGCACCTCCTCTCACGTCTTTTCGTTCATTCATCTCTGCTCTCCGACCTCATCCGAGCGTCTAAAAGCGCTCGCTTCGCGAGTACCGATCCTCTAGTTCTCCGGGCTCGATCTATCGTCACTTTCTCTCTCTCTCTCTCTCTCGCGTCACGCCCGTTACGTCCCATCGACCACTTCTAGCCCACCCTTAAGCCCAAGCACTTCTTTTTCTCTTTTTTTTTCCGAATTTCCATCCCCTCGTTCGCTCGAGGCCCTAGATTCCTCGAGATCGCGAACGACGCCGCCTGGACTCCGAGAAACAGCTGTTTCCCGATCGATAACGATCCTCAGGTATACTCGGAGTTAAATTCGACGAAAGCGATTCGTCAGACGCCGTCCAGAGTTCCGAGGGATCGATGACAGGATCTGGATGGCAGACAAGTACGAATCTGACGTTATCCCGATGTACGATACATCCAGGCTCGTCGGGTGTTTAATATATCGCGTTGTTAGGCTGATTCGTTGGATTAATCATTATCATAGTTCACAATCGATTTCTTTGACTATCGAGCGGTAGTCTTGGACGTTTGTTGAATTTGTGCGTTGACTGAACGAACCCTGGATCGAACTTGGGTCGAATTCCGATCGAACTTGGATTAAATTCCGATCGAACTTGGATTAAATTCCGATCGAACTTGGATTAAATTCCGATCGAACTCGGATCGAATGGATCGGAAACGAATAGCTAGATCGGGAAGCATCTATCCCGAAGAGTCCACGGCGAGAAGTGACCTCGACCAGCGCGATTCCCGATCGATCAGGGTCTCGCGTACGTTGAATCGGGGAGAAACGAGATATCCGAGAGAGATTCGTTTATCCGGCCGTATTGGTTGATCCCGCGAGGTCGTCGGTAGACGTAGCTGCTACCCCCTTTGGCCCCTGTCACTCTCTAGGTATACCCACCCCCTTTAGCCCGTAGCCCTGCCCAGTACGCCCCTGTATTGCCCTGATTTTGAAAAAAAAAGAAAAAAGAAAAAAAAAATACAAGCCCGTACGAAGTTGCACTGACTGTCTTTTATCGTACTCCTTCTCTATTATATTTGTCAATCAATCACACTGGCCTTGGACTCCTCCTATCTCGGCACGACACTATGCTACTACTACCTCTACTACTTCTACTACTACTACTACTTCTACTACTACTACTACTACTACTACTCCACTCAAAACTCCGTTGTTCGGCATACGCAACCCCCGTAAAGTCGCAGCGAAAGTCGTTGTCCAAAAAAAGAACGGTAAGTCCCCATTGAGAGAGCCGACGACTTACTTGAGACGCAAAGAGAGTTCTTTTTATTTCTATATTTTTTTTTCTTCTCACCTGTTTTCTTCTTCTTTTCTTTTCTTACCTTTGTCTTTCTTTAACAGTTCTTCTTCTCTTTCTTTCTCTCTTTTTGTTTCTCATTTTTTTTTTTTGTTCTTTAATGGAACGAGCCAAAGCAAAGTAACCCAAACTGTCAGATATATATATGTATATCATCTCTGATCTTAATCTTCGCTCCGCTGTGTACGAAACGATATAGATATACAGGATGGTGTTTGCATTGTACGTCTTGATACCAGTCCGTGTTACTCGCACACGTGTATGATCTCTTCTTTGTACATCGTTTCTGTGCCTAATTCGTGCAGCTTGCAGAGAGAAAGCGTGTATATGTATATCGACGTACATATATATATACATCTGAACGATCTAACTCGATCTGTTTTACCTTTTTTTTCTTTCCCTTCTTACACTTCGTTTTTGTTCTGTTCTTTCTCTTTTACCGCCTTTGTTTTCTTCTACTTCTTCTTCTTCCACGTCTTCTTTCTTTGCCAGCGTTTTCTCCCGGTTTGCGAGCGTGTCGGCGCGGCGAGCTCTGCTGGCCCGGAAATACGTCTTGCCACGGTTAATTAATCCCGCTCGTTAATTAACGGTATCGCGGCTCGATGGCGGACTTATCTCGGCACACGCAGAGAAACGTCGCTGAGGATTTCCTTTCCGTCGCACGGTAAAAATAAGATATCTCGGTGCACTTCCGGCACAGGATCGTGCAACGTTTCTTTCCAAACGCTGAATTCGGTTACGCTGTTTTCGGTCGCAACGACGAAAACGTTCAAATCTTTGTAATTTCACGAGAATTTCATCGCGAAGCACTTTTATCCCGTCAAGAGACGCATTTTGTTAAATCTCTAAAAAAAAAGGATTAATTTCGTGGGAAATTAATTACGAATGACGAAGAAACGACTGGACGAGGTCCTCGAGCAAACCGGAAGCCAGCAGAGTCAGCCCGCGACGGTTTTCTCACTTGTTTTGTCTCTTTGTTCTCGAAAATACGTAACAATCGACATAATTCCACACCGCGATCCGCCTACTTGTTGTTCTACATCTGTTTCTCACACCCTGTTGCGTCTATTTTTCTTTTCTCCCAAATCGAAGAAGCCTCTTTAACTATCAGTCGTGCGATATTCTTCACGATATTTGTTTCTCCTCTCTCGTTCTTTCCGTTGCGTTTTTTTTCTATCTCTCTCTTTCTCGTTTCGTTCCTTTCTTTGTTCTTTTTCAGCCAAGTTTGAGTTCCGTTCTCCGTCTCGCTCTCTTTTTTTCTTTTTTTTTCAAGCCACGCTGCCTCCACCACCTGGTTTACTCCCTATCTATCGAACACGCTGCGTTTAACCACCGATCGCTCACCGATCTCACTCGATTTTCGCCCATTCGCCGCTCCCTCCTCCCTTTTCCATGCCTGGTTCTTCTTTTTTTCTCTTTTTTCCTTCTCTTCTTTATCGTACTTCACCGCCGATCAATCGACCCGCGTTAACACGTAACCGGACGTGAACCAACCGATCGGCGTGTGTTTACGAAGAAAACGTTTCTGCGTACCTGTCCTGCGATCGACGACCAAACGCGAATATCTGTCACTGCGATGCTGCAGTTCCTCGCCGATTTTTTCACGGTTTGTTCGGTTATAACGGAAATTCGGATGTTCTTTTATTTTTTATTATTTTTTCTCCGGCAAAATCGTATCGTTTTCCGATGATTTCTCGGTTGAAAATTCTTCCATTCGATCATCGCTGGCCGATGGAATTCGAATGATAATTGACGAGATAATTCGCGAGAAATCAAGTCCTCCAGTACGGTTTTAGTGTTCGATTTCCACCAGAAGTGAAATTTCGAAGCGCAGCCGTTTCACGGGTCTTTCGACGAGTACTTAATGCGATTTGCGAATGTTCGATTCGCGTAAACGGTTGCATTATTGACGAAGAGTCGTCGACTTTCCAACCGACGTGTAGATTTTTATTTGCGGTCTAGATTCCTCGTTTGATGCGTCGCGAATGTTGCCGACGCGTTTGATATCGGCGCAACGGCGATTTTTTCCGCGAGTTTTCCCAGCCGGCTCGAATTTTCGTGTGCATTTGACGTCAACGTGGCATGGCTTTTTCCATTTTCTTCCATTCTTTTTTTTTTCTCTCTTCTATCAGTTTGATGGCTCTCGATTTATCGTGCTTGACGTCGATGCTTTACAGTTTTTACTACAAATTTACAACGTTTCGCTACGACATTTCGTTCCATATAGATATATTAGTTCCTTACGATTCGTCGATTGATCCGCGAATTTTTCGACGTTTTTTTCGACGTGTACATACGTTTATGGGCAAAACGTTTCATAGAACTATGATGGAACGAAACGCAAAGCCGCTTGCTGGAGGGCTTAAAGCATCGACGAGCGCTGAAAATTTCGCGACAATCCGGTTTCCAAACAAACAGTCGCTCGCCGTAACGATTAAAAGACGCGTGTCCTCGAAACGTCAGTGCGTGTCGCGACTATTCTACCACGTGACTTCCTCTTTGACACCATCACCCCTACACGAGAGTAATACGAACACAGGGAACTCGTTTCAGACACGGAATCCACGAGAAATCGTGGCTCGATTTAACCGGTTAATCGACGTTGCCTCTGCGTCGAATACGAACTCGATTCGCGATCTTGACGATCGACAGAAATCCAAGAAATTTCCTGGAAACGCTAAGGAAACATCTGCTCTCGTTAACCGGGTAGCATTCGCAGGTTCCGTTAGGCTATTTCGAGGCGAGACTCGAGGAAAAACGAGGAACCGTAGATAAAGGAATCGAATTGAGCCGGTTAACAGTCGATGGAAAGCTGCGGCGTTATAGGAGAAGGTCGGGACGAGAAAGTGGTCGGGTAATGGATCGAAAGATCAGAGCGGATAGGTCCGGTACACGGAAAGTGTTAATTCGGTGGAAGCGAGGTAGGAAAGCCCGGGAAACTGGGAGCCGAAAATCGCGTCGGTGGATGGAGGGAAACGGCCGGCCGGGTAAAATCGGATGGAGGGTAATTGGAAGGAACAACCGTAAGCCCGAGACTCGCGAATGTTGCTTGGAAGCCAGCCGGGCTGGAAGAAGATGGGGACGGTCAGAGATTTCCAGAAGCCCGAAGGGTAATTAGGCCAGAGCCGCGCTAACATCGAAGCTTGTAAAATTTTCACGCGATCTTCCCATTCAGCCCGCTCTCGCAGGCTCCGTTTCTCTCTCTCTCTCTCGCTCTCTACTCCTGTCTCCCTCTCGGGGCAATTATAATCGGTATTAGCAAGGTGGAAACCGGGAATAGTGCGTGCATAAAGTCAGGCGAATGAAAATTTAACGCGCGGCCGCGTAAAACGAGACGCGCGGCCATGGGAATAACCTCGAATTACCTTTCGGTCGTTATCCGTGAGATTCCAAGGCTGAATTGAATTTTATCGCGCTGGGGGGACTTTACGATCGACCGCGATAATACCCCGAAATACTAGCGCCGGACGTAAAAGCGCGTTTCCAAAGGGAAGAACTTTTCCAGCCGGGCAGATGTGGCGCGCGGCCGCCATCTTGTCGGCCGCGCCGATCACACGAGGACCCCGACTCTCCTCGCTCCGGGATGACGTTTAATCGCTGCCCGAAATTGCCTTCTAATTTACGAGATCAAGCTTTATTTCTCTCGCTTCATCTCTCTCGCTTTATCTCTCTCGCTTCGGCTCTCTTCGCGAGTCTTGTTTACGACGATTATCCGGTGTCGCTCGAGTCCGGGATTTTAATCCGACGAAATTGCGTGGCAAAGGGGGGTTAGGTTTGGTGGAATGGAATTTCGGTGGTGGCGAGGAATTTCGCGAAGCAGGGAACGGTGTTCAACGGTGTTCGACTTTGGTTGCGAAACGTTTCGGCAATCGAAGACTCCTCGGACTTCTCGTTATTTGGGTCGAGTCGATACGATACTTTGCTCCAGATATAAAACTCGGTTTAAAGCGCAGACAGATCTGCCGACAGACGTTTTAATCATTTCCATCGCGAGTTGCCTGGCCCTGGTCGCGGTAACGTGCACCGGTACGTATCCAATCGAGTGATAGAATTTTCCTCCGACCGCCGATATTTCAGTTGCACGTCGACGCCGGGGAAATTCTGCGATTTAATAATTTCGCAGTTGGACGAAGGAACGGGGCGAAAAAGACCGTGGAAGAGGCGGATGAACAGTGGCGTCGCGACGATCGATAGCCGAGCAACGACAATACGTTCCGCCCCTGAACAATCCGCGGAAGCAGGCGTTGACTGATGCACGGATAATCCGGATGGAACACGGTTAATCCGTAGCGTGCCGGGGCTAGCCGGTCGATCGTTTTCCTCTCTATCCCCGGACGAAACCGTTTTTCTTTCGCCAACCACCGTGTGTATGTGTGTGAGAGTGTGTGTGTTGCCCTCTTCGACCTCTTTCTCTCTGTCTTCTCGCGCGAGAGCCTCGCCCGGGAAAGCGGCTCGTCGATCGATCGAACGCATCGAGTTCCGTGAGATAAGGAGAAGAAGGCCACGGTGCATCGATCAACCGACTTCTTTCAACCTGCACTCGCTTCCGTGGATGCCTTTTTTTAACCTCGTTCTCAGCTGGAAACCGTGCTTTATAGCCCGGCCGTTCCTTTGTCCTCGCTCCGCGGCTATTCGATTTTCAAGAAGTCGCGAGAGAGAAGTTCGCTGCTCCGTCCAGGCGAATCGGAACGGGGCGATGCTCCGAGAGTCGCCGATGAGATAAAATCTAACGCGTGCAGCGGAGAATAAACGTAACGAGGTGCAAAGGACGCGGCTCGCAGGGACACCTGGATCGAGGTCTCCTCAGCGCTCTGGTCTTCCGCTCCTTTCACTCCGGTCCATTTCAATTACCGCGCGTCTCGCTCCAGAGGGTTCTTCCTGTTGCACGGTGAAAACGGATAACGACACCGGCGAAATCAGTTTTACCGTGGAAACGCCGGCGAGTCGAAGGTTCGTTAGCCGTGGAACGTGGCTCGGCTGCCTCGGATAGTGGATCCCTGTACCTTCTTCGTGTTCGACGCGTCGAATAATCTGCCGTTCCTCAGCGTTTACCGTTGCAACCGACGAAAACGCAGCTGTTAATGCCACGACGAAGATAAGGGCCGTGGTCCTCGGATCGTTCACACTCCACAGTCAGCAACACGAGTCCCGGCACCCGAGACAAATCCATTAAAGAGCTTCATTATCTCTGCGTACACACCGGCGTCCCGGCGATGAATCGCGTCGAGTCGCCGGGCGTCTCTGGGCTCTCCTCCATCGGGTTCGCCGGAAGCCGAGGCTCTCCGAGTAGCTCGAGTAGCTGAAGTAGCTAGGTCCCTCCGGCTATCCTCCAGCCTCGCACCTTTCCTCTCCTTTCTTCTCGCACCTTTCTCTCCTCTCCGGCTGCCTTTGTTCCAACCGAGACGCCAGCCGAGCGGACACCTGTTCCCCGACACCGAATTTACCGAATTTTCTCGAATCTTCTCGCAGACCTCTTCCAACGCGTTCATCCTCCTTCGCGAAACTACCTGACGCATAGACAACGACACGGTTCTACCAGACGTCCCTGTTTCCTCTTCGAGATCTTAGTACACGCGCTGATCTACCCTCTTTTTCGTTCCCTGCACGCTTCTGATACTCTTCTCGGCGCCGAGTCCTCGCGAAAGCAGACCAGGGGAAGTAATGGAAACTTTGTCGCAGAATTATTTGGAAATCAACCCGTATTAATTCTGCAATTCCTCTTTTTTACGTTTCCTTTAGCGAATTTTCTCGAATCTCCTCGCAGGCTTCTTCCAACGCGTTCATCTTCTTTAGTGGAACTACCTGACGCATAGACTGAACGACACGGTTCTACCAGACGTCCCTACTTCCTCTTCGAGATCTCGAAACTCGAGATCTTGGTACACGCGCTGATATACCCCCTTTTTCGTTCCCTGCACGCTTCTACAATTCTTCTCGGCGCCGAGTCCTCGCGAAAGCAAACCAGGCGAAGTAATGGAAACTTTGTCGCAGAATTATTTGGAAATCAACTCGTATTAATTCTGCAATCTCTTTTTTACGTTTCCTTTAGCGAATTTTCTCGAATTTTCTATCAGACCTTTTCCAACGCGTTCATCCTCTTTCGCGAAACTACCTGACGCATAGACTGAACGACACGGTTCTACCAGACGTCCCTGCTTCCTCTTCGAGACCTCGAAATTCAAGATCTCGAAATTCGAGATCTTGGTACACGCGCTGATCTACCCCATTTTTCGTTCCCTGCACGCTTCTACAATTCTTCTCGGCGCCAAATCCTCGCGAAATCTGACCAGCCGAGGCAATGGGAACTTTGTCGCAGGGTTGTACGAAAATCAGCCCGTATTAATTCTGCAATTTCTTTTTCTTACCATTCGTGTTTTAGTTCGCGTGGATTTTCCAACCCCTTCCTCTCTACCGTTTTCTTTCGATCAACTCGGTAGATCTGTTTAATCAACCCCTCCGTGTTGACTTTTTTAAATCGACCTCCTCGGGGCATCTTTTTCGGGGCTTATTTGCTCGTATTAACCGAGCTTCTTCCCATTAATACGCGTCCTTTCAGATCCATCTGTTGGCTCAACCCTCCTCTTTAATTCAGCGTCTCAAATCGATCTGTTTTATTTAACGAATCCTCCGCTGTTATCTTCGCTCTTTGTACTCCGCTGCGAATCCTGTAAATTTCCCAGTTTTCGAAGGAAAATTCTTAATTCAACGATTTCTCGGAGTGCAAAGGGTTAATTCGGTGCTTCCTTAGATTTGCGTTTCTCTTTATTCAAGGATCCCCGATTCGATTATAGCACCCCGTCTCATCGCGAAATCTGCGAAACTCCTTTCCGCGGACTGCTTTACATGAATTTCCGCGTGGACGTTGATTATTCGGACTACGAAGCAGAGTGCACTCGATCGGCCGACGGTGAAGAGATATTTATTTCGAATCTGAATTCTTCGAATCGATTTCTTCCGTTGCCGAGATGGAAAAAAACGCTCGGCGAAGGAAGAGAGAAGAAGAAATGGAAAAATTCGCGAGATCTGCTCGATCGGTTGTTCTCTCGTCTTCGTGAAACGTCCAGGGTTCCGAGGATCTTCCACGAGAAATCGTGCTGTCTTTATTCTCGAGTCCCATGAGAAGATCGTTGCTCGACGTCGTCTCTCTCTGTCTCTCTTCTTCACGCATCCACCCCTCTCGTCTCTCTGTTCCCCGTGCATCTCGCGACAAAAGCGAAAGAAAGGACACTTCCGCTCTTTGTCTCTTTTTCTTTCTCTCTCTCTGTCTCTCTTTCTCACACTCTTGTCTTCCGACCGTCTTCCACTATTCGCACGGTCTCTCTCTCTCTTTCTCTCTCTAACGATATCGCTTTTACGTTTCCCTTATACTCGTACCCTTTCGTTGGTCCGCGCGCGTGTGTTACTTTTGTAAACTCACCCTTGGGTGCGTTCTAACCGGCTGTATTTTTCTTTCCCTTATCCTGTTTTGCCTTTTCTCTTCGTTCTCTTCGTTGTTTCTTTTTTCTTCTTCTTTTTTCTTTCTCCTTCTTTTCACCCTTCTCGATCTTCTGCGACCACCTATTTTTACTTTTCTCGCGCATGCTAGTGTCTAGTAGTCTATTACCTAGGATTAAACTAATCGATGAAATTTTTTACCCATCGACCTAGATTTATTATTCAATTGACCTAGACGATCGTCGAGGAATTCATTCTGATTCGAATTTTCGCGTTCCGTATGCCACGCGCGCTTTCGAAGCTTTGTCGAGATTTTCCCGCGGAAGGAAGAAGAAGAAGAAAGCTCGTTTTGCCGCGTAAGATTCACTGAGAAATCGCGAAATCATGAAAGTAATCCTCGCACGATCGGAAGACGACGTATTAATCAAAGGTTTTTCTTAATCAGTTTTTGCAGGTAGCTTCTATGTAGCGGTGTATTATTAACCACGCACAATTATTTCGAATCACGTTCGATCTAACGATTTATCGCGCATCACGATCACTGTCGAGATTACTTTCCCCGACTTCAGGCCTCTGCGCATTTCAGATTCGACGAAACGCGTCGGCGTGATAATCTTTAAGAACCGGACGAGAAGAGAAACATTGACAGTCACGTAGAAAGTAATCGCGAAGTTGGATTCAGGGTGGTTTGCGTTTTCTCGTTGCTTCTGTCAAAAAGAAAGAAAAAAACGAGGATAAACGAATATTTTTTCCTACATTTTATCTTTTAGAAGCACGCGTAACTGATAAGAGGAATCGTGAAATTAATCTTCTTTGGGTCTTTATTAATTATTTTTCATCCGTTTTCTTGATCGAGATTCGTAATACGATTTTGCATTCGCGATGTAACGGGTTGTAAAAGTGAAAGATATTTATTTGCCAATTGAAAAGGAGCTTGAAACGAACTATGGATCTTCGTCGAGTGAATAGTCGAAAATAATCGGGTTCCGATCGACGATCAATGTCTAATGTGTATTAATAATTTCAGGATGCGTTAATTCAGCGGACGATTCCACAAAACGCAGATCGCCCACGTTTCCCACTAACGAATTACCTTCTTACGCTTTCAGTATCCACCATTCGATATTAACCGAACGATCGATCGCCAATTTTCTCTCCATCGAGCCCGAATCGAGGACCTCCGATCGAATTACCGCCGCGGGCAGATATCTGCCATCTCGTTTTCCAAATTTCCCCGGTCAATTCGCTGATTCGATTCCAAATTCGCGAGGAATCTTTTATCGAAGAATCATCCCTTAACACCCCGATCCGTGATCCGCGAAATCTTGCCACTCTCGAAATTTGAATTTCTAATTCCAGCTTTCGCTTCTCCTTATTTCTCTTAATTTCTTTCCACGAGAACGCGAAGGTATCGAAATTTATTCGAGGATGTTCTCGATGGAAGGCGACAGAACACACAGGGTGATTCGCAATTGCGCGTCGACACCTCTCGAGATAAATCTAGAGGAAAAACGAAAGAGAAACAGTCTCGTGAACTTTAGTCTTTAAAACACGATTTATTTTTTTAATTTCTCTTGTTCAGTAAGAAGACTCGCGTTTCTCTGACGTTCTTCTTTCCCTTTGCGTCGCGGATTTACTCTCCGAGAGCTATTAACGCGCAATTAGGAATTATCCTCTGGTATATACGGGGTGAGTCAAAAAGGATGGTTAAATTGAAACAATCGGGATTAGACTATTCTGAAGTAACGATCGTTTCTTCGTCGAACGACGTCGTTTAATTTTTGACCCAGCCTGTACAGGGGAAAAAAGAGAATTAAAAGCATACAAGGTATTTCTTAATACGTGAGAAGCTTTTCGCAGAGAATGAACATTCGTATCGCGTGTAAGGCACTCTCTGGTGCATTCTCGAGTACCCAGCCGCGATTTAGACACCCTGTGGATACAGTGGACCGTCTCGTTTCGCCTCGAAAGATAATTCCAGGGTTATTCTCTCCGTCGCGGGGATTTTCCCCAGAAATAACATCGTCTCGAAAGAGAAGAAAGAACGACTTGTCGTGTATATGTATCAGACGCGCGGGATTTGACGCACGTTCACACGCAAACCTCCATCATCGTCCCATCAACCTCTTACGTACGAAGAGACACCTTGTATAGAGCAAGAACTTTGGAAATTCTAACGCACCAACGCTTGACTTGAATGCCACTTACGCTGTGCACTCTTTCTCTTGTCTGTTCTATGTGTTCTTTTCTTTACGCCACATTCGACAACCACCTTCTTCGCCAACCACCAACCGTCACCAACCGACCACTATTAATATCTAAATAACGACCATCCGAAAACAAAACCACCGTGAAACTAAAAACCTCCGTTACCATACTACTCTACGATTCGAACTCGAATCTTCTCCATCGGGACCATTGTTCGACCAACTATGAAAAAAAAACCAAACAAACAAAATATCGAACAAACTAACTGTGAAAAAAAAATGCAATTGTACATCTCCGCCTCTCTCTATCTCTTCTCTTCGGCCGCATTGACGCTGCTCTCACATTGTTGGTTACTTCTGTCCTTTTACTTACGTCCACGCTCACCATCGGTAAAACGACCATGGTCACCATGGCCGCCATGGTAACCCGACGGTCTGGTCCGAATACGACCCCACCTACCATCGCGTACGGTGAGTTGTTTTCTGTTGAAAGTGCGCATAGATCTCGATCGTGGAGGATCCAACGGCTACGAAGGACTCAGGTCCCGTGATCGGATCCTCGGAATTTTATTTCTTAATTATATTTCTCTATTCAACGATTGCATTCCATCAAATACAAATTCGCCGAGTGACGAATGTCGAATTCGACGCTATCCCTAATTGCGTCGCGTTGTCGTTTCGAAAATTGGGAAATTCTAAACTAGAAGCCATCGAGAAGTGAGAAAGATTGCGAAAATGGTTCTCTCTTTGTTTCTAAAATATATATACGCGAACGAACGATCACGCGACGAGTCCCTCCGCTGTGATCCTCCACGAGCCGACCAAGCAATGACGTAGGAACACGTGCAGCACCCAATGGTACCCCGTCGAGCGACTCGAGGCGTGCCCCGATTCGGATAATCGAGAATCGCGTGTCCCTCGACGGGATCGCGCGCCATTGGGTTCGCGAAGCTTCCTACTGTTGATAAGCGAATCCGCGTGAGAGGGCATCGACGAAATCGAGTTCCATAGGCGTCGCAACATCCAAGGGAGAATGGCCGAGGGGAAGAAGCGGTCGGAAAAACGACGCGAAGCTTAACTGCGGCGGCGCCTATGCGTCGAAAGACACGGAGATCCATCGGGAGAACACGTGACATGGACGTTTAGACCTGTATTCAAAACGATCTCTCTCACCGACGTTCGTCTCTTCGAGCTGATCCGAATTACTCCTGCAATTCTTTCCTCTTCGTTTCTTCGTAAACGCAGTTTTCTCTGCAATTTCACAGATATTATCGGTTTGGCGAAGAAGAAATTCGTTTCGCGCGTGACATGTCTGATCGGCTCGAAGAGCGGAGTATACGCCTCTTAGAAACGCTTCTAAAACATTGATATAGAGCACTAGTGGCCCCGTGCAACATGTTTTGAGCACAGATCTGCCTGAGATCGAACGGTTCCATCCGCGACTCGCCTCGCTTCTATCCCATTCACCGGATCGTGCATCATCCTTTTGAAACGCCGTCGATACTCCCCACGGACGATGGATCTCCGTCTCTGGGACTCGGTGCCAAACTCGAACACCCTGTGATAAATGTTAGCTCGGTAGTACGCTGTCGCAATGGCGTCGTGGTCTGAAAGGGCCGGAAAAAGAAAGGCGGGAAGAAAAGCGGAAACGGAGGAACGGGACGGGACGAGGGTGGGTCGGATCGTTTGGAAAATAAATCCTTTCTTCGCGGAAGAGACGGATGGCGGAACGGCGATATCGCGTTCGCCGGGATCGTCGTTCCTTTTGCCCGATTATCGCGTCTCGCGTTCGCTCGCCAACGAAACCGTGCGAATATCCGCGGGACCACTCGCTCGGCTAAAATCTGCCCCCATTGCGACAGACCACGAGTGCATAATCATGCGCTGACACGTAAATGTCTAGAGAGCAAAGGCTTGATCTGTTGTATAAATTAGTAGTGACGTACGTCGTTGTATGTGCCGCATCGTCCTTCTCAGTGAAAGCCGCAGGATGCAAAGGATGATCGATAAGTGTCTGCTCCCTCAGTCAGAGCCCCCTGATATCTCTCTCTTCGTCGTGCGCTCTTCTTCTCCTTCGGAAGAATGCGTCAGACGTCGCATAGATGAGAAAAGAAAAAAGAGAAAAACAACAACAACAAAAAAACAAAGAAATAGAAACGAGACAAAGAATCGAAAGAGAAGCACGGTCTCAAGGTGTCTCCTGACGGAGAGATCGTTCTTTTTCGAGGCTGTCGAAAGTCTGTCCTGTTTTTTTCTAATTTCTTGAACTCCTCCTCGCACCCCCGCTTTCGATATTTTCTTTGCCCGACGAACAGGAGGGCGCGATGTACGGGAATGTCAGTGGATGGTCGCTTGGGTCGTTGGTATTGTTACGAGGCAAGTCGAAACTCTCTGGTCTCTGGCTCGTCCTTCGTGACGAGCTTTCGAGAAAAACGCAGTGCCGGGTAAGACGAGTTATCCTCTCCTCGTGGATAACGACAGGCTATTGCGGTGTGTCGCTTCTCATAGCGTTTTCGATTCGTCGGCGATATAATACCGGTGCTCGATTTGCGCATGGAGACCAACAGGAAAGATATATACACTTGGTACAGTCCGGAAAATCGATCGCGCTCTGAAACCTCTCGAGTTCCGAACGTTACCGGCTAACCCATAGAGTAAATGATCCAAGTAAAACAAATTCCGCGTTTTTGTCTCTCTTTTTTGTTCATCTCGCTTCATCTTCCTTCTACGTTATTTTTACTCTTTCTATTTCGTTTTTGTTTTTTTCTATCTCGTTTTATCGGCACGCGTTCGCACGATATACCGCGAAATAAACGAGAAAAACTCTCGATTCACGCTGACGTTTCGCGCGACGCTTTTTCCCGTGGAAATGGACGTCGCAGGATATATCCCAGAAATGTTTTCTTCCTGCCATCTCAGCAGAACGTTCGCAAAAAGCTTTTCCATGCAGCGCAGCCGCGGATTACGAGAAATTAAAAAACGCGCCGCCGTTCGGCCCCGGGAAATTCCACCTGTTTTCCACGTTTCCGGCCGAAATTTCCACAGCCGAGTCATCGAACGACGCGCGTTCACCGTAGGAAAATTCGCGGAAGCAAAAGAGATCGTGGCGAAATGTACACGAGAAAGGAAAAAAGAAATTTGCCACAGTTGGTTTCTTTTCTCTTTAAGTTCCTTCTTTTTTTTTTCTTTTTTTTTCTCGCTCTCTATCTCTCAACAACATTCGTCCATTCGAAACGGTAGAGTCAGTAGAATCTCCTAATTCGCCAAATTTCTCACCAGCAAGAACGAGTCTGTTGTTTTTCTGTGTAAGTGACAATGTTACCCGATTTGCTATAGCGTCACAAGCCCCGACATCCGCAAATTTAACTCGCGAATGCTTAGTGAGGCGGAAACACAGCGACACCGGGACGATATTTTCACGTATGTCGATTCATGTGAAATGTTTTTTTTATAGAACGAACAAGCTAAATCTTAGAGATTCCTAAAGACTAATATATACATCTTACTCGTTCCCTTCGGTCTCCCAGAAACGATAACGAAGAAAATACCGCGTCGTTTGCTTTTATTTTATTTTTCGAAGTCGATTCGATCGGTATATCGGTATATCGAACGTCTGCAACATCTACGAGTCTCTTTTATTTGATAACGTATAATAAAAAAAGCACGAGTAAAAAAAGAAAATTATCGCGAATTCTTCTCGACTCTTGATCGAATGCAGAAAAGAAGAAAAGAAAGTTGTTTCACGGTTATTTTCTAATCGTTCGGTAACACTGCACCGCGATATCGAATGAAGACCTCCATTTTGCATTGCCGCGAACTCAAGATGGCCGACCTTTAGACCATTCGATACGTTGTTTAGTCGATTACCCGTAGTCTGCTTCTTAACCCGTAACTGTGCCTAGAATTTTACGGCCGATTTCACGCCGAAACTTCTTGGCGACTGGCTCGTTTCGATCCTCGATAGCACCGCTCAGTGTTGCTCAACTTTCGAATTGCATCTCCAGACAACCACCTAAAGAAAATTAAATTTAAACCATTACTCGCGCGAAACACGCCTAATGAACACTTACACTTATAACATAATTATTTACAATTACTCGGATCAACCCACTCTCCAAACATCATTCAAATATCTATCTAGAACGCGAAATTTCGTTCTGAGCCTAAAATTCGAGCACACGGATACGGGTTAAAGCCTAAAAAGCCTAGAAAGAATCGAGCGTAAGGATGCGAACGAACACACGTACACGTACATGCATACACGCAGAGACACGCTACTAAAGAAAAGACGAAAGAAAAAAAGAAAGAAAGAAAAAAAAAAAAGATTGCGAACGAGAAAGTAGGCAAGTAGCGACGAATATACGAAACGGCGACTGGTAAAAGCACCCGTAGTGACCGATGGTGCGTACGTTTACTCGCGCTCAAAGCCTGCATGTGCATGTGTTGACCTCTTTCTCTTGCATTGGCCGTGTCTTTTTGCATAACTGAGGAAACCTGTGGTTTATGCAGCCGTTGGCCTGCACGTAGACGCCATTATTACAATGTACGCACGTATAGCACACCGGCTTCCGTTTTGTAACACGTGCACGCGCGCGCGCGTACCTAGCTGCGTGCATTTATTATATGCAATGAGCTTGTGCTATTATCCTCGTGCACTCTCTCTCTATTTTTACGTATATACATATACATATATATATATAATTATATTTAAATGTACGATATACGATTCAAAGGTTCTCCGCGCCTTTTCGTTTTTACATTTTTATCCGTTCGTTGTTCCGGTTCGAAGAATCGGAAGGAATGGATTTTTTTTCTCGAGCGAACTTCGATCGAGAACGTAGACAAACGAGCGAACGGATCGGATAGCAACACGGGACGAATCGTCTGTGCGCGTGCGCTTGGGCGATTCGCCGCGCGAAATTCGAAATTTTTAACTCGGGTTTTTCCGTTTATTTTTTCACGTTCGTACGCTCGTTGCGTTCGTCGTTCGATTCGCTGGTCCGAGACGAATAGGAGATATATTTGTCCGTTAAAGAGAGACAATAATCGTAAGGATGCTACGCTGACGGTTTTCCAGCCGCGAGTAAATTCGCGTAATTCAGTTGAAAAGGAATAGCTTAACTCTGTAACGGAGATTCCACCGAACGAGGGAAAATGAGAAATTTCAGTTTGGTACATCGAGATTAATATGCACTCGCTCGTCGCGTGCACCGAGTTTTTTTGGCTGTAGTTTGCCGTTGTTGTTTGCCGTGAAACCCGAGAATAACGAGTGACATCTCTTTTTTTTTTCAATTTTTTTTTCTCTATTTCAAATAACATAATCTCCGGGTAAGCTGTGGTATGAATAACGTAGTGAAGCCAAGTTCGATTTGCCTCGCGACGAGAGTCGCGCGGCGAATCGGCGATCGAGATCTCGCGAAGGCAAATCGAAGCCCACACGATCCTTCATCTAAGTCTCAGCTTCACGTTCAATCGCTAATGTCCATCTTTTTGTGTCTCTTTTTTTTTCTTCTTCTCTTATTTGTTTCCTAAAGCAGCTGCTCGTATTTAATACCGTAGTATCATCTGTTGCGACTCGAAGATGACGCTCTGTGCGAGTAACTGCGCAAGTTGTTCGCTAGTGACACCACGCTAGAAAGCTCACTAGGCCCTAGTAACTTTAGCGCCAGACCCTACTCGTTCGGATTGTGCCTTCGCGATTTCGAGGATCGCAGTAACGTAGCGAATTTCATCCTCAGTATAGATTGCTCTAACCGAAACCTCTCGCTTTTCTAGGTGCAGCAGCCAGTCTACGCAAGGAGGTTATCAGAAACAAGATCAGAGCTATTGGCAAGATGGCGCGCGTCTTCTCCGTCCTGAGGTTAGTGAACGACGCCATTCTCGTTGTACATGTCCGCCGATAGCGGGTAAAACAGGATTAATAACAGCGTAGAAATTGCAAATAGCAAAGTTCTGTCCGCAAGAACGCAACGAGATTGTAACAGATGGCGACCACGAACGTTCCCGGCCATAAATCCCGGGAAACCGCTACAGGAACCATCGAATCGCGATTATAATTCAAGAGACACTAGTGGAAGCGGCACGTGACCGGAAACCACGTCAAAGAACAAGAACAACTCGCCCATTAGCACGATCCGTAGATTCATCGCGATTAGTTTCGCCCGTGGCACGATTACGTATCGCGATCTCTTCGATGAAATTCGTTAATATCGCGGTGACATTCGCGAGTAATCGATTCTCGATCCGTCGACGAAGAGAGCGGAAACGCTGTTAATTACCTTTGACCGGGATAAAAAAAAAAAAACGAAAACGCGACGAAAAATCCGCCGTTCCGTTCGACCGGAGCGGACTTTTGCTCCGGAAAAAATATCAACGCGAGTGATTAAACGATTTCAGCGAATACCGACACGCTCGGCCGGGTTGTTTTTCTCTTTTCTTCTTTCCAAATGCAATTATACGATTCGTTTATCGTTGCGACTTGGTTGATCTTGCAGAGAGGAAAGCGAGAGCGTGTTGCAGCTGAAGGGGCTGACGCCCACTGGAGCTTTGCCACTTGGCGCGTTATCGGGTGGCAAGACGTCCCTAAAAAACGGTGAGTATAATTCCTCGTTAACTCATTTATAATTCAAAAACAAGGATCCAAAAATCTCACCGTGATACACCTTCGGCAAACCAAGTTTCACTCTTTGTCTTCGATAAACTTTCGACATCGAATAGTCTGATTTTATTTAACAGCGACAGGGACAAGGTAATATTTCCGATCAAACGAAAGAATTCTCTTATCGTACCCTAATCCAAATTCCAGCACCCCTATCACAGCTTTCCTGCCTTTCAATTCGAATTACACGCTCCTGGTCTCTCCCTAACCCGATTCGAGATCCGATGGTTGATGACGACCGGGAAATTATTGTTCGCAGCTCTCCAAGGTTTCTCGCCGAACCACAAAATCACCTCGTTCGCCGAGGCAAAGGGTCTGGACGCTATAAACGAAAGGATGCCGCCAAGAAAGGACGCCCCGCCGACGCCGGTAAACGAGGAGAAGCCCGTGATAAAGCCGCCGGCTCCTGCGGCAGACAAGCGAGACCACAACACACCGCAACCGCAATCGTGAGCCTCACACTCGTCCAATCAAGGTACACATCACACCCACGTGGATGATCCTGACAGGGAGAGCGTTTCCACGCACTCTCTCTCTCTCTCTTTTCTCTCTCTCGACTTCTGTCTTCGCTCCGTTTATCGGACCAGGATCCTTGGTCCTCGGCCGTGGGTCCTGCCTGTCGCAGGATCCACGAGCGATCGACGAACGATCCTAGAACGATCGACAAACGATTCTAGAGCGATCCTAGAACGATCGACGAATGATCCTAGAACGTTCGACGAGCGATCGACGAAAGATCCTAGAATGATCCTCGAACGATCTTCAAGCGATCGACGAACGATCCTCGAACGATCCTAGAACGATCGACGAATGATCCTAGAACGTTCGACGAGCGATCGACGAACGATCCTAGAACGATCCTCGAGCGATTGACGAACGATCGACTGAACGATTGTAGAACGATCTTCGAGCGATCGACAAACGATTCTAGAACGATCTTCGAGCGATCTTCGAGCGATCCTAGAACGATCCTAGAACGATCGAACCGAGATCGTTGGTCGAACGACAGGGCCAAGTATTCAATGAGAAGTAACGAGAGGAGCACAGCCAAAAGGTCGATGAATGACGATCAGTAACGATACTCCAGCGCCCGGCGAGGCCGATCGATTGGTCGTTTCGCTGGAAAGAGTAGACGATGTCAGAACGAAAGAAGTTCCACGAGTGATCGTGTATCGAAAACTGTTTACGGAACAGCTCGATAATTGTACACCGATTAACTCTCCACGCACGATACGCACCAAAACGGTAAATCCCGAGTTGTCCGTTCACCCTGTGTCGCCTGGTCTATTAACTTGGCACTTGGGTTATGGGGTCACGACTAACCCGGAGAGGTAGTAGAGCTGACACGTGGATTCACAGCTTCCTGTTGCGTGTTGCACGAGTGTCCACCCTCGGCAAAACGCTTTGCCGGCCGCGATCTTCTTCTCTGCTGAACATCTTACCTTCGCGACCTCTTCGTGTCTTCCGTTCCTACGTTCACTTTTTTCGTTCCTCTCGATGCCGCGAATAAAACGACTCTTTCTTGAATTCCATCTAGATGTTTTCCATCTTGGAGAATTAAATTCGGTCCGGTGATAGAAGTAACGAGGAATACGTAAACGAGACTTGTTCCTCGTTGAAAATACGAATTAGCGTATCAGACGGGGCCGCGGCACTCGCTTCTCCAGGCACGAACTCTGCCAAACTTGCTAACATTCATCAAACTTTGAGCGATATTGTCTTCACGGTAACTGTCCGCTGCTCGACGGAATTCAAGGCAAAGTAGTTGCGGCCGTTTAGTGTCAGACCTTGGGCCTCTGAAAGCAGCCGGCAACGCTTCGCGGCCATTAACAGTCGCTGCTGATAATAAGAGGCGCATAATCGTCGCAACGAGAGGATCGAAAAGGAACAAAACCCTTTAGATACAAGACACGATAGTAATTGAACGCGTGTTCCACCAAAATATAGAAATATTCGTTACCCTTTGCGTTCATTTCCCTCGATTAACCCTTTAACGGTATAGACGTTGGGTAGGAAAAATTCGAGAAGAAAAACACAAAGTAAACAATCGGAATAATAAATTTTAACTGAGATACCGTTGAAGGGTTGGAGTAAATCGAAAGATTTGGACGAGATAGATGGTTCCCTCGAATGAAATTCACCGCATGCTAAACGTCAAGGCTGCACAGCCATACAAGAAGATCGATAGAGTCGCACAACTTCGCGCACAGTTATTTCTCCGTGTTCCCCAAAGGAGACATCACCGACGCTTTTCCATCGGATAATCGGCCGTAAGATCCTTGCAACGATCGCTTTCAATCGCACTTTCCCCAAAATTAGGGTTCTTCTCGGGCACTCGCCAGACGAACCCCTTCGAGTCCTTTGATGTCTGCCAATTTTCCTGCGGACCAATCGCAACTGGGTTCGTGTCTGCACGAAAGTCAAAGATTCTGGTCATCGATGGTACCAATTTTATATCAACTTCGAGACCTTCTTTCGAATCTGGAAATATCTGAGAAAATATTAACCAGTTTACCACTGTTATCGCTTAACCCATTTGCATCATTAAGTTAATAATCCGCACCCAATAACTATTTCTTATTTTCAATTTATTTACCGTGCAACTACCTACGAAAGTAAATATTTGCTATAAATATTTCTTGTAAATTAATATTTTATTAAAATATTCTTATAACGTCGTATAAAATCCGTATAAAATAAAGTCCGTACAATTTTGGGATTAAATATAAACAACAGTTTGTTTGTTACGCTTAATTTCAGTCTAAGGCAAAACAGAATCTCTTTAGAAGATGCAAATGTGTTAAAAATCAGTGGAACAATTCTTGTCAAACCCACCAAAATCTTCGACTTTCATCCTTCACCCCGTTAAACCTCACCTACCCCGAATCATGCTGTTTCTCTGTCGTACACCTACCTAAACCTTGTTCTAAACCAGACACGATTAAAATCCAAGAAAAGAGAGGAACCATCGACCAACCAAAATCTTTGATTCTCACGTACCCAAACCAACCCCTAGACTGGTTCGAAAAATTCAAAAAGAACCGCGTAGCAATGAAAATCCAGGAAAGAACGACTCGCGATCGAACACCCGTTAAGCACGATGTTCAGCAGGAAGAACTCGACCGGCAAAGGTTGATGGAACAAAGACGAGGCCAGCGTTGCACGTTTTTCAGGTGGCAAGGATGGGTGTTAAAGTCCCAATGCTGTCGCCGCCACCGCCGAAAGAGCGAAACCATCGCTCGTCTCTCACCCCCGGTTGTTATCGCCAGCGTGCCGTTCGTCGAGCCGAGAAGGTGCCGCCGCGCGGAGGAACGGGAGCCACGGGGAGGACAGCCTCGAGGAGAGCCGCGAGGACAGCGAGGAGAGAGGAGAGAAGCCAGAGTTTGCGGAGGGACGTGTCAGAACGAGCGTCGTCGCCGTCGTCGCGTATGTTGCTCGCGTCTCGGGGGCCGGTGCTGCTGCTGCGACAGGTGTCCCGGCTGGAGGTGGTGGACGTCGGGACGCCTGGCTCGGTTCGGCTCGCGGCCAGAGCTGCGCGCCCGCCGAGCCCTCGTCTCTTTCGTCCTCTTCCTCCCTGCGGACCACGACTCGTCCGACCTTCTTCTGCCGCTCTCCGACCCGTGGTCGCGATGGATCACCACTTAGAGGGCGCCTCGGTAGCGAGCGACGTTTCGGTTTGTTCGTGGGCAGGCAAGACGCGGTCTCCGTGTGTATGCGTGGTCCGCGGGTGGATCGACGGGAAGTCAAACGAGACGGCGTCGCGAGCGAACGGGAAACGATGCTACCACGACGACGCGAGTCGTCGTTTATCTTTCAAGGGTAACGACGCGTAAGGTTGTTGGACGCGCGTAGACACGGAGCGGATGAGAGAAAAAGGCCAAGCGTGTCTCGCTGCTCTGGCTGACCGATCTCTTTCGATAGTACTCGGCGATCGTTTAACTTCTCGAGTCGGACGGGTAGAGGGAACGGAAGGGGGACGTTGGTCGTTCGACTTCCTGTACGCGAGGCGAATAACGATCGAGGCTAGAGACAAAAAGGAAAACCACGGACGAGCGGTCTCCGCCAAAGAGAATGAGAGAAGTAGAGAAACGGAAACGAGGTATGAGCGATGAGAACGAGGGGGGAAGTCGCAGGGTGAAGAGGAGAGGCGACGATGATACGGGATAGGAGGAGGAGGTGGAGGGGTGGGTGGTTAGGGTTAGGGGAGGGGGAAGTAAAATAAAAGGGAGAAATTTACAGGCAGCTGGCCTGTCGGTACGGCGGAGCTTCCGGTTTTAGAATTCAGCTAGGTTCTTAAGGAGTTCGCCCTGGAGGGTGCACGGGCATCCCCCCGCGCGCGCGCAAAAAGGAAAAAAAAAAGAAATGGGGGCGGGGTTACTTAAATCTTAAGTCGAGTTAAGCTTTAGGATTAAGTCGTAAGTTATATCGGAGAATTTATTTAATATACGCATATATATTATAAATATATTATTAATTNATATTATGATTATTACTATGGTTATTATTATGATTATTATTACTAATTATTACGATGATCATCACTACTATCGATACGATACGCGATGATGATGATGATGATGATGGTTCTCGCGGCACGTGAAGGGAACATCGCACGTCGAGCGCGTCCTTTTCCGCCCACCGGAAGCGGAAGCGTGTTCTCCGCCACTGCGGTGGCAGCGCGTTGCTTTCGAACGAATTTAAACCAGTTCGTCGTAGTCCGATCGGATCCGCACGTTTTTTTATCACGCGAATAGCTCTACACCCGCTGTCCTGTATTCCCGAAGAGACTGACGACAGCTTCTGATCCCGGTCCGGCTCGTTCCGATCGGCGAACCGGTGCAAACCGTCGCGAATCGACCGATTCTCGGTGATAACGAGCGATTACGAGCCATTATAGCGAACGGAAGAGACGGAGTTTTTCAACCGGATCGTTCTCCGATGGCGGAACCAGCCGGCACCGATCGTGGACCAAGGTTTCCACGGAATACAGCCCAGCGAACTTTCTCCCACATTTGTCCCGTCAGTTCGCAGATTAACCGTTTACCTTCCCTTAGAGAATCTCCGTCGGTGTTGTAAACACCGAACGTTCTCTTTAAACAAAACGAGTCGTCGGTTTCCGCGGTCCGTTCGCGAGGATATGCTCGCGCGTAGGAATTTTAATCGATCTCTCTCTCACTCTCTGTTACTTCTCGACATCTTCCACGAGTTTTTAACTTCTCTCCCCGACCAATGTTTACCCGGGTGGTATTTTAACGTCACGTTCGACGGGAGCTCGTTCGCCGACACCGCTGTTTCACCGGTGGTCCGCTTGAAATCGGCGACGACCGGGCGACGCGCGTCGCAAAGGGATCGACGGTAAAATGGCACGCTCGACGAGGCAGAGGAATCTCGCGGAGGCTACGCGGGCCTCGATCGCGCATGAAGGATCTATAACGCATATTATACATTATATCGATAAACCATGACATGTGTGCTCCTTTTGGACGTGTGATGCGCGAACCCTCGGCGCCAGCCGGAGGCTGCACGGCGTTTGAAATGCTGCGAAGCGAAACGGGAATCGGGTTCTCGGGGAGAGACGAAGAAGAAGAATCTAATCGGGGAAAACGCTCGACCAATCCGCGTGTGCGTCGCGTACCTGAGCTGTACCTAGACGAGAAATGGAGACGAGACGAGGAGAGAGGTGAAAACGGGAATGCCGAGACGAGCATCCACAGATCTGAAGCCCTCTGAGAGGATGAAGCGATGAATCGGAGGGGAAAAAACGGAAAAGGGTGAAATGAAGCGGACAGCGATTCGCATAACACGTCTAATAGCGTTGATCTTCTATGATTTTAATGTGTGTTCTTGCTACTATCCGACGTAAGTCTGGGCCAGAGCGGCACGCTGCCCGTTTTACCTGCTGCCGGAAGCCGAAGCCTTTCCGGTCTCTGAAACTTTCACATTCGAGCGAATCGCAGGGTGGACGAATGACAGCGTTCTCGTGTTAGTTACCTTCTTAGCTCGTTCCCCTTTTCTTTGTCCTTTTCTTTCTCTTTCTTTCTCTTGTAGGCCTGCTGGACGCAAGAAAGCCGAGACGCCGTGGTCTCGACGCGGAGTCGAAGCGTTTTAAGGAGGATACTGAACGTGCCATAATGTCACCAGCAGGGAGATTGAATCTCGGAACACGTGACTTCCCAATGCTGGTTCTTCCCAGCTCCGCGAGCGTGTTGAGTTCAAGCTGACGGGTATCAGTGCCAAAATACAATTCCTTTACGATTCTCGCGGTCTCTTCGCCCCTAGAGGCCGCCTATTATATCCCCGAGTAACCGTATAATAGATTCTGGTCATAGCGTGGATATCCGATTAATTTTAATTAGTTATCCGGCAATTGTCGTTCGACCTTCCTTTCGTCCTACGATTTTTCCTTTCAAGGTCGACCATTCTCGAGAATCTCATTACCGCCGCGCCACCTGTATATCGCTCGTTGCGAATCACCCTAGTCTCTCGCGGATCTTTTCGTTCTCTCTATCTCTCTCTCGAGATTACCCTAGCTTCTGAGAACCTGCCTGCGCCAATTGTACATTCGGTTCTCGACATTTTCCCGCGTTGGTTCGCGCCTCAGTTACCCAGCCCTCCCTTCGATTCGTCGAGATTCGTTGAGATAAGTACACCGGCGCTTTTCGCCGCGTCGCCGCGACGCCATTTTTCCCCGGCGGTGGCCAGCCCGGCGGTAAACGAGATTTAACGCCGGTAGCTGCGCCGCGCTCCTTATCGTGTAATATTTCTAGTAATAAAGCGGTTTCGCGATCGAGTCGCGGGCCTTTCTCGTCGTTTTCGCTGTTTTTTCTACCTCCTCTCTTTAGGAATCGATGGAAAGCGGGAGAAGGCGAGCGGGCGTCGCGACGAAAGGCCGCCGCCGTGGNCACCTGTATATCGCTCGTTGCGAATCACCCTAGTCTCTCGCGGATCTTTTCGTTCTCTCTATCTCTCTCTCGAGATTACCCTAGCTTCTGAGAACCTGCCTGCGCCAATTGTACATTCGGTTCTCGACAGGCCGCCGCCGTGGCGGAAGACGCAATGGAAAGTCACGTTGGGGCCGCGGTGCTCCGTGTAGCGGAAATATAGATTTCGAGGGAACGAAAATGGTGAAAGCGTGATATAACGTAAGGAAAGGCTGCTTCCGGCGGGCAAACGTGGATGGCTGCGTGCAAGAATTACGGTCTGAAACATAATAAAGATAATGAAAGAATATTATTATAATGAAATGAATTAAATAAGACGTATAGATGTATACACGCGCAGAGGCAAGTGTCGCGTGTACGTGCCGCGTGTATATATATATACCTCTTCTCACTATGGATAAAGATATACAGTGAATAATATAATTCTATCTCTCTTTGCTACCAAGTTGTACTTATTCTTAATTGATTTACTTGTACAAAAGAAATGTGTTAAATAATAATGAAATACAATTATATATATATATATAAAAGTATATAT
>NIJG01000003.1:701839-744523 GCA_002201625.1 Euglossa dilemma
ATTAGAACTGTATATAACTAATATAAATTCAATGTAAGTTAAACTATTGTGTTGTATTTCATCAAATTGTGCACATAAGTAAAACCAAATACATCAATTTAAGGAACACTTAATTGCAGTACAAATATAATACCAATAATTCTATCAACATTTGTTAATAAGTGTATAAGGCAGTAAACACGAAAATCTAAGAATATACTCCAATCTACAAAAAATGTATATGTATATTATTCAAGTAACACTTATCTGATGCATAATTAAACATTAATTCCAACTACATCAATAATATACACACATATATTTAGACAATAGTATTTGGAACACTGTACATTTTGATCTCTTTCTAACTTCAATCTGTATTTAAACTTTATGTAGATTTAGAATCTACCGTATTATTAATATATAAAAATAAAATATCATTATTATGGGACCATATGGAACATGGTTTCATTATACCCATATATAACAGGGGAGAAATTAAAAATACGGGAATATTCGGGGTATAAAGTACATCTTTTTTGTCATTTCTTCTTGCATGTACATAAAAATATAATAAAGTAACTATTTATTAAAGCATATAAACATATTCGTTTTAACATCTATTATTTTCACATTCAACTTTTTACTCGTTGGCCGATTTCACTTTAGATGCTGAATCAACGTGATATGATAACTTTTAAAAAATTCGTATATCGAACTAAAATGCCAATAGAAAAATTCCTAGCTTATAATTGATGACAAATAAAACTTAGGTGCGATTTATTGCACTTAATACCATGATTTAAACTGCATTTAAATAAATAAAAATACCAATACAAGATACCGTATTTTATAACGGTTTCATTACATATTTTATTTAATTAATATCATACCAATATTAATAATTGCATTTAATATATAAGCAAACAATGCACAGTATTGGTCGCAAACTCACAATAAAGTGTGAATGGCCGTGCACAAAATATAAACCATGTCATTTCAATCTCTAATGCTAGGCACAGATAAATATATTCTTAAAGCCAACAGTGATAAATTTTGTTTACAACTTCAAAATTGATACACATATAAATTATTTTTCTATACATAGAACATATATCTATAAAGCCATTAAATATTTGGAGTCGAAAAATACGAATTAATTCTACGATTAAATATAAAATAGCCGATCGAAGTAAATTTCGATATACAATTGCAACTTACATAAAATAATAATTTCAGTACAAAGTATTAGCCATGAAAAGATTTAATACTGAAAATATTTTTGGTCCCTATTATGTTGGAGCACGTAAAATTTTCGAAAAGAAGTTTTTGTTATAAATACTAATTAAATAAATATTTGACAAATATTTGACATAATATTAATTTAGAAAATATACAGAAATTAAACCGCAATGAGAGAAGGTAAGTTGAATTTGAATTTTATATTCTTTGCCAATATTAATTACTTTAGAATCATCAAAATATCAACTTTACTTAACTCTCGTGTAAATAATTTATTTATTACATTGTTATTAATATAGAAACAAATTGCAAGCGTTTTATCATTTTTTTTTCTTTTTTTTTTTTTTTTTCATATATTGTTTGAAGCACCTTTGCATTTTCTTCCATATTGAACAATATTTATCAATTTTTTCATTACCATATTGGACACATTTTGCACTTAGGATTAATTTAAGTATTAATTCTAAGCCACATACACTTTGCTCAACTAATATTTCTGTGCGTTTTTCATGCAATTTAATATAAATCTTTATAAGCTTTACTTTGCTTATTTAATTTCCATTTATGGAGTTCAAGATAAATTATGACGAGAAATAGAACCTATGGAGTGCATAAATAGCATGGCACTGAATTATTAACATACTGCATCATTATTATTAAACATTTTCATTATTGTTAACATTATTACTATATGTACTATTGCTGCATATATTTTGATTCGCTCTTGATGCAAATTATCCGCAAACTAATAATCTTAAATTTAATTATGTAATTATACCGCAGCAAAGCTGTAAACGCGATGCAATCGAAGTTTAAAACAGCATATTAGCGAATTTTATATTTTCTTTATCTATTGTAAGGCAGCCTACCTCGGTTTGAAATTCATTCATTTGTCAATAATCGATAGTCTATCTAAAATTGTGATCTAAATATCTCGTAATAATTTAACTTCAGTAGAAACATGTTTTTGTACACCTAAATATATGTCAACACTAATCTCGGTATCATCTTATCCTGTCCGCTTTCTCTCACTCTCTCTCTCTCTCTCTCTCACTCACTCACTCTTTATCCAGCTCTCGTTCTATCTCTCTTACCCTCTCATTTCAGATTTTACAGAGATTCACTGAATTTTATTGTGACTAGACTTATTTAGACTATGTAATAGTCTTTTTCGTATAAAACATGATTAATATAAGATATACTAAGCTTTAAAAGAAAATTCTTCCACAAAAAGCTGTTCATAATTTCACTCGCAAAAAAATATATTGCATTGATAGCACCTGATACATTTTAATCTTAATTTCTGCCACAAATTTTTTTCCTATCTAAGTTAAATAATAAAAGCTTTACGAACATAAGAAATTATGTTGTTATATGAATGATATGTACTGTTTAACCATTTGAAGCATAATTGGCGATTTATATAAAGATTCTTACAATATATGATTAAGAAATTTATCTTTCATAAAAAATTGAAAAACTGGTTGAAATAATTTTCATATTATTTGTGTATGCCTCAAAAGGTTAAAATAGTATATTATGACACTATGTAACGGTATGTATATAGAAAAAAATGAGATCAACATTATCTACAGTAAATTAATTTCATGTACAAAAGAATTAAAGCGAAAATAAAACATCTTTGGTGTAGAAATAAATAAAATAACAATATTAATATTATTTAAAAAAAAATAATTGTAGACTTCGAGAATAAAATTCATAGATTATCAACAGGAAGAAAGTTATTGTCCTGTGGAAGTCGAGTGAAATCAGAATAATAATATTTAAACGCATTATAAAATGAAAATAAAATCGGCATGAGGTAAAAAATACATAATACAATAATAGTCTCATCGTTCTTTTAAAATTCAATGATCAAACAAAACATTACTTTATGAGTGTAAAATTTATATACATATGGTATAAAAATTTCTCTTTCACATGAATCATTGGCATGTTTTAGTAATAAACTAGTGAAAGGTATTCTCCGGTAATATACCTTTCATTAAAATTCTATTTTAATTACATTAACTTATACATATATGTATATATAGCTTGAAACAATATAAATATATCTTCATATTGTTTCAACAATACAAATATTGAAACAGTAGAATCTTTTTTTGTTTCCTAAAAGTATTTTATACACATTAATTCCGTTGTGTACTTTTTTTGTAATACAAAAATACAAACAATCCTGTTTAATTGTAAATGCATTCTTTATCAACTAGCATTAGTCCATTCTCCCGTTTCTTTTAACGCTCTATCCGTTAATCTTTCTATTTCAGTCAAAAGCTGTTCAGTCTCTAAGTCAACACATACCATATCCGATTCTACCGGATCCCATTCTAAACTATTTGGTGTTGACACCCTAGACCAAGGAGATGCTGTCAAACTAGAGGGTTGGCTATTGTTGATCGACGTTTGAGTTATAGAACCGTCGGTACTTTCAACTTTCTCGTCGTCCATAATTGGCAGAGGCATTCCTAAACACATAGCAATTTTTTTAAATATGTTATAAATGTATCACTTATTATTCTGTATGTATGTAATTAAATAAAAATTTCCTTACCTTCGTGTTCCCACTCTAGATCTAATGATGAGCCAGGAGTGGAAGAAACACATGCTTGTTGTTTCATTAATGTTCTTGCATCAAGAATTTGGAGTGGAGTATCCAGTCCAGAACTAACAAATTATTTTATTATAATTAATTACTTTTGTATTAATCATCACGGTAATATAGTTAAATATTTTTCAGTAGGTATTGTACCTTGTAGAAGCATTATTTCTAGACTTTAATCTGGCATATTTATTAGTACCCTTTGACCATGCTCCATCTTCTAATAATTCCAATGTTACAGGGACTCCATGTTTTTTCTACAAATATAATATAAACATTGAAATTTTCCTGATAGTGAAAATGTAACAATAAAATGTAATTATTAAGTAATGTAATTAGAATCAATGATTGCATTAATAAATAGACTTACTATGCCCAATAAAGTATATAAAACTTCAGATAAACTAATCCATTTACCTTGAATCGGTTTAAGGAGAGAAACGATAACAGGCTATCCAGGAAGCATAACAATGAAGCATGTAATTAATATAACAAAAATGAAACACTGCCCTAAAACTCAATACAATTCCTTACGTTTTTGATCCTCTAGGTTGGTCTGCATCTCCTTTGTCATCTATAAACTACAAAAAGGACAATTCTATACATTAATGCTTTTCTTTGAAACATCATATAGCATACAATTATATATACCTCAACTTGTTCGTCTCCTTGGTAGGACATACTGGTGTGTCTTTGGTAAAACCTTAAATTTAAATATGTTCTATGTCAGGACAGAGAAATATTCATATGATAAAAATATATTCATAAAAAATGTATATAGACGACAAAAGTAGTAAATAGATAGATATGAACATTAAATGAAGATACCTCGAAAAAATCGTTTTTATTTTAAGACAAAAGATATGTTTCTAACCTGTATGACAAAGAGTCTGTAACTTTGGAAATGCAGCGGCCGAAACAGGCCCCCATGACCTGTTAACACACGGCGTATCGCCGTCATCTAACTGATATAAGCGTTCAAATACCGATATTTAATTTTCACGTGATACGTGAAGGATAACGGGAATGATTGGTGATACTTCATACAAAGGTACAGAAATATCAAACACGATTCATTTCCTCCAAATACAATGTATCGCACCTTTGAGCATCTGTCAGTTGCATACTTGAATGCACTCTTGTCCGCTGCAGTTTTACTAGCATGCTTGCGTCAGTAAACAAGCTCACCAACTGGAGGATCCCGAAGAAAAATTCAGCCAATTATTTTTCAACTATTTGAAAGAGAAAAACTAACTAACATTTTAAAACGTGCTTGCAGTACATTTATCTATACGCAAATAGCGGATAGCTCGTTCAGGATTGATCAAATTCGTATTACTAATTATCTATGATTAAAAAAGGTATTCGTGTAGTGAATTCATCGTTAGAAAAAGACAATAGTGGTACGATTAGCAAACAGTAGAAGGGATAGTTGTCATTACTTTATAGTTTTATAGTTCATGTGAAATGAAGTAATGTTCAGTATTTGGCAAACGGTGCTGTATAAAGAAAGTAGTTTAACGTTTCCGATATTTTATCATGTAAAACCACCATCTGGTAATTTATGGTTAGTTCCATTCGGTGAAATTTTTTAAGAATTATTGAATTCGTAAAATTATGTCTTTATGTATGATTTTATAGTGTAGTTTAGAAATTAAATTTTTCTTTTTTCGAAAAAAGAAAATTTATATACATATGTACATATATACATACATATGTATATATATTGTAACTTTAGAAGTTATCAATAACTGGATACATTTTACTTTAAATTTAGGTTGAACAAGACTTGTCACTAAAATGATTTTAAAACCATGACAAGTACAGCAATAACTGTTAATTAAATAATACAATAATTCTTCCTGTAAAGAACGATATATATATTCAATCACAATGAATTCTGTAATTGTATTTACTTTAATACTTGTTACATTACTTAATGTGAAACATGGATTATTAATATCACAACATCCAAAACTGTTAGTCGTATCATATGATGCATTCAGGTATTTTATATAACTTTATTATATTTAAATTATAACATACATGTCAATTGTTATACTGATTATATTGTTTTTTCATTCTATAGGTATGATTATTTTAACAGAAATTTAACACCATTTATGAACAAATTGAGACATGAAGGCACACATGTAGATTATATGATGAACATTTTTGTCACAAAAACATTCCCTAATCATCATACAATGGCCACAGGATTATATGCAGAAACGCATGGAGTCATAGACAATGAATTTTATGATCCTATTTCAGGAAATACAACAAAATCTTTATATGATTTATATCACTATGATAATAGAGTTCTTCCTATTTGGGTATGTCAATTATAACATATAAATATTTTTTTCTATTTTTGTTTTTGTGTAATGCAATTTTATATAATATTTTATGTAATAGATCGTCAATGAAAAAGGTGGTGCACAAAGACGAAGTGGTACAATGATGTGGCCTGGTGGCATTTATGAATATCAAGGAATTACCCCCACATTTTCACAGGTTTTTATTTTTTATTATAGTAAATTTAAAAAATCAAATTTGTACAATACAAATAATAGATTGATAATTATATCAGAATTTCCACATAAATATACCATGGGAAGAAAGAATAGATACTTTAATATCATGGTTTGTTCATCCTATACGTCCAATAAATTTTGGAATATTATACATTGAGGAGCCAGATTATCATGGACATGGTATTGGAATAACAGGACCTGAGTTTGATGATATTCTTAAAAAATTAGATAATATAACTAGATATCTTCATAATAAAATAGAATATCATGGTTTACATGATCTCAACATTATTCATTTAAGTGATCATGGAATGGCAAGTGTTAAACTAGACAGAATAATAGATTTAACGAAGTATATTAACAGTTCTGATTACAACTTTGCGGGTACCTCACCAGGACTTCATATTTTCCCCAATGCTGGTGTGTTGAGTCATTCTGTAAGCCATTAAGTTCATTTAAACTATTAAAATAATTAAGTAAAACAAGCAAATTTTCAGATAAGGAAGAAATAATTTACCAAGCATTAAAACAAGCATCATTAGAAACAAAGACGTTCAGAGTGTATAAAAGAGAGGAAATTCCAAAGAAATATCACTATAGCAATAACACACGTATTGGTCCTATTTTTGTTATTGCTGAAGTTGGATATGCATTTCAAATTCTTTATCAGAATATAGAGCGTTATAAAAAGAAATTTAATATTACAGGTAACATATATGATTTATAATATAGAGTTTCTAACTCTATACAAGTATACAAAATTGTAATTATATATATAATAATAATATGTATTTTCAGTAACCAGCGATTCAGAATTCGGTCTTCACGGTTACGATAATGAAGCTGCAGAAATGCATCCTTTCTTCTTTGCAAATGGTCCGGCATTTATGCCTAAATGCAAACTCGAGCCTTTTAGTAATCTAGATTTATTTCCGTTATTTTGTAAGATACTTGATCTACAATGCCCTATAGGGAATGGTACTTTATCACATTTAACCAAATGTCTTAAAAAGCACCAACAAGATATCACAGTGATCGCTTATCGAATGATATGTAAGTAACAATGAAATATTGTCGTGTTCACAGTTGTTTATACCGTTTATTATTATCTCAGTTGTAGCCACTACTATATCCATGACAATGGTTGGAGTTATAGGAGCAATAGTAATGTTCTATATGAGGAAACGGCGTCTAGGAGCAAAAAGTTATAGGTAAGTAAGATTTATATGGTAGAATAGTTTTATTTTTTTATTTAAAATATTCAAGCAATATACGAAATAAATATACGAAATACATGAATTTTCATATTACGTATAAATAACAAAATGAATTTAAAAATAATGATAATGACAAATAGCATCATGAATAATAAATAAACCTGACTTTGTTTTTTTATAAATGAAGTTTTGTTATTTCAAACTTCGGAAAATAGCGAAATATTTAAATAAAATTTTAGCCTTTTTAAATAATTCATATAATTAATTATAGAACTAGATGTAATTATATTATACATACTTTTGAATTTGTGCAAGAATATAAGTGATTTTTAAGCAATTTTTATTAGGGAATTGTCGAATATCATTTCATGAAAGAAACGCGAAAAATTTTAACATGACAACTAGCTATTGATGTATAGCATAAGGAATAAATTCTTTAGTAGAAAGTTAAATTTCTCATTTATATGTTCACAAAGAAATCCATCATAAAAAGGAGCTGCTTCCTAATACCATTACAATATCATTCTTATAGCACAAGTGTCAAAAATAACCAGATTCGACTTTTTATTTTTAGAAGAATACTGGAAGATTTGGAAGCACAGTACCGTTGGGATGAATATCACGATATTGAAAATACTACTTGCAAGTAAATTTCAAAAAAATCTCTTTTCGCATTTCTGTTTCTTACTTTATCTTAAAAAAGAAATTATCTTCTCTTTCTGCAAGATAAAACAAAAATTACGATCTGTGTACCAATCAATGAGGTTAATAATTTATTTTTCTTTTCAGATTAAGCAAACTTCCAAATTTATTCATAATTTTATGCTATGCAAAGAGTAGAGGAAATATTAAATATAGAAAATCTCTATTTCATTGTAGGTGACATATACTTTATTCGTCGTATGGTTGAATATATTTTTAAATACATATAAATGAGAAAATACTTCTGTGATAAAAGAAAAGAATTGATACTTTCAAATAACATTTTAAATAGTGTATATAATGTTATGAACAATCACTATTAGTTCATATTCTAGGTATACAAACTTGTATGAGTTTCCATAAAATACTTCCTATATAAACTTTTTATTCTTTTAAATTATACTATATTATATAATAAGCATATATATAAATATATAATACATGTAATATGGAAATAGGATGATATGAATTGCCTTTTTACTTGTACTAATAAGCACGAATGATCTAAGTACTTAAATAAATCGTGACTGAATAATAACTATACACAATATTAGTTTAAAAATTAAAATGTAATTTACAATGGTATTTTAGAAAATTTAACTAACAGACCAAATGTATTTATGACGACACTGCACCACTTATGTGACAATTAATATGTAAATAAATCGGTTGTAAATAAATACTTTCAATTCAAAACTGTTAATCTTTTTCTTTAGTTTATATAGTCCCCGATCGGCCGAAAATCTTCGGAAATTTCCGAACTTTACCGATTCCATTAATTGTTATTTTTCCCCTCTAGTAGCCGATAACTTTTTACTTTTCTTACTTTTATTACAACTATAGATTGCGAGCAATTTGTTAATAACAATATCAATTAGTTATTAACAATACATTTAATGATCTATAAACTTTCGTCCAAATTATTGGTACATTTTAACATCGTTACGTTATAAGTTCATTTAATAACCAGTAATTTATTAATTTTTTCACTTTCATTATAAATTCACGTTGCGAACGATTTATTACTAACAATATTAATTTGTTATTAACAATCGACCCAATAATTTATAAGTTTTTTTGGAAATTACAGATACTTTTTAACGTAAACACGTTATAAGTTCAAACAATAACAATTTACGAATTTTTTCACTTTTATTATAAATTTACGATGCGAACAATTCTTAGTTAATAATGTATTTAATAATTTATACGTGTTTTACAAAGTAAAAGTGCATTCGCACTTCGATGCACCCGATGTATCGGATGACGAATCTCTTTCGAATGATTGACAAGTGATTCAGAGTGATTCTTTATAATTTTACGTTTAGTATAAAACAAACTATGACAACATACACATGCGTTATGCATAAAAAAACGGGATTTACTAGCGGAAGATTTTGGTGCGGATTTCCGAGCAATGGCTGCGCAGCAGCAAAATCTTTTCTAGGGGTCCCTATACGTATTTTACATCCTGTAAATATTAAACATCATTCTAATATTATTCCTGGCTGCTATCTCCTTCGGGAAAGCTTACAGAATACGCTACCGTGTAGTAAACTTATGTCAGATAAAGAACTTCTTGTAAAAATGCAAGAAGACGCGTTGAAAGTACGTATTTTTTAATGACCAACTATAATTACTCAGAAGCAGGAATAATTATAATTATACAAATGGACGAACTCCGGATACTCTCACCTAACTTGTAAGGCAACAATAACGTTCACACTTTTTACGTAATACTTCGTTTTAGATAAAAATCGCGCGTCTCGCGAAACTTCGCATTTTTCGAATACCGTGACTGATGAAGCCAATCTCCTATTGCGAATTCGCATTCAGGAAAGTAAGCAAGAATCGAATATTGAATTGGATGGATGTTACGGGTTAAAATTCGCGTTGACCAGCGTTATCGCGATGGTACGCTTAATAAAGATTTATGTACACATCGGCCATTGAAATTTCTAATCGAGGTTGAGGCTGTACGCAACTTGAATTCATCCATTTCAATTCAACTCCGCGATTACAGCCATTATATATAACCGTTCTCATTAAAGCGCCGATAAATCGTGCATGCCGATTAAAACTGCGAGGAAAGGCAAAGTGTGTCAGTAATAATCCGGTTGGTCATAAAGAGTTTCGTACGAAATAAACAGAGGATACACTCTGTAATTTCCAAATACTATTTTCGGCCAGGATTTTTAGTATTATTATTACTATTTTCACGTACATGTAACTGCGTGCAATTGTGTAATCCGGAAATACACGGTCGTGTCGATCGTGATTTCCCGTCTGATCTTACAGTGACCCACATAATGGACGGGAAACGTTTAATAATATTTCTGTCCTTGCGTCGAAATCACCGTGGAAAGATGAAATTATTCGGGAAATACCGAAAGTCCGGTCGAACCGTGTCCTGTTCGTGTAGAACCATACTCGTATTCTATTTCCACGAATCCAATGCCATAGATAGTCGACCAGAACACGTTCGAGGCTACAGGCATTAAAGTCTCCACGTGTTTGATCCGTGTAATAGCAAATCCGAGTCGTAATTGTTCCTTTGTACTTCTTACAAAAATATCATTCCTCTTTTTCAAGAATTAGAAATATTGGGTCGTTCGGCGAACCTTTTCGTTTTCTTTTTTTATGCGACTGAAGCGTGAAGCTGGTTATGAAGAAAATAGTATTTTACTCTGTTGGGAACAAACGAAATGACTTTCCAAATGATCTAATACCCAGAACCCTCGATTCGAACGTTCTAACCATTTCTCGGAGACTCTGAGGACACTATAATCGATCACTATGTCTGCCTGCATCGATATCCTAGTGTGAATTCGATTCGTTACAACATTTAAAACCAGCATCGAAGTGTAATCACGCTTATCGAAGCATAAACGTATTCATAACAATTTCAACATCTGCTCTTCCGGTAGTAAAGTTCATATTTCTAATTTCCTGAGACGAGAAATGCAAATCACGTGCAATGCATCATACATCGCGCATGCTTGGATTTAAATACGTCAATTACAGTATGATACTGGGATAAACAAGGTGTGTAAGATAATCGCTAAATCTGTAGAAATTGCGAGATCGAAGGGAATCCCGCGAAGGTATTAGGGAAAGAGTAAAACTGGAGGATGGTAGGGGCACCGTCAAGATGGCGGGTCTCGGAGGAAGTGGTAACGAAGTACCAATCTCTGTCTGCGTCTCGAGGGACAACGTGATACCGCACATGCTATTGACATATGATAATTTCGCGCTTGCGTGGAGTAACGGTGTGGAAGAATAGTAAAATTTTTTTAAAACCCGAGGATCGTTAGCTGCCGCCACTCAGTCGACCGTCGATTGTTTAGGAGGAAGGTTCGTGAAATTTTCAGTGATACGTTTTTAATAGTTTCCCGCGATCTGCGATCGATCATTTGTCGGATCGATTAGCGGTTTCCACGTAGCACCGGAAAATTGCATCTATTATCGAAGCAAGTTTTATGTGACGAGTTACTCGTTAAAGTTTTTATCCGCGTTGCACGTGCATTCGAGCGGTGTTTCGATCGCTATTCGTTATTTTTCATCCTCATCGTTCTCCTCGCATTGTATCGTGCATCTGCCCGACGATATTTATCGTTAACGTGATCTGTTTCGATTCTAGTTCGAGTGATCGTGCCTTTGTTCTTGGCAGAATAGGAAGCTGGTTTATAACGCGGTCGTTATTGTCGCGCCATCAGTCGAGCTTCTATTAAGTCCTTCACAATTCCGTTCTTTTTTCATTTCAGAACAATGATGACATTCGAGATGATGCTCGTCGCATCTTTGACGTTAATTGGACTCCTTCACCCACTGGTTCACGTGGCGTCTGCTCAAGGTTTGCGCTTCAAGTTGCCTTTTTTTCTTTCGTACGCTTTCCAGCGCGATTTTGGCGCGTAGCCTTCGTTGCACTTTGCAAATTCGAAGATATTTCCTCGGTTAGCGATAAACAGACGTAAAAATCGAACGAATTCGCCTCGTGGCTTCTTTAATTTCCTGGCTGTCAAGGCCACGAGGTTTACGACTCGCGAAATACAGCTCAATTCTGTCTATTTCCTTGTCACGCCTCGTGCAAATGTTTCTTTCAGCTCACGAACGGATTGCTTCGTGTGAAACACCCACGATAGTAATAGATGTTGCGTAATATAAACAAAAACTATTGACCCATCGAGATATCGACGCGAGGAAAGTACACCATGCAACGAACTTTCGACATCGTACAATGTTAATCTAATCTCGGATCACCCGGTTAGAAATTTCTTTATTTCTCTTTTTAAGTTCGAAAATCGTAACAGGGTCAAGCATAAATTCATTCCTAACTTAAATTCTTCAATCGAAATTTTCTCTCGGTTAATAAGCTTTATCTAGATGATAATTAATTAATCGTTACTTCATGTGGCACCGTTTGATCCGAAAAAAGAAGAAGAGGAGAAATCGTGGAAGAATCTATCGAACCTGACCGTATTTTATTTAAAGAATCGAGTAATCGCGCTTCTACGAACGCATTCAAGGTCTGTACCTTCGAAGAGGAATCTTAGTGTTATATACACCGTTTAGCCTGACCAGTATTACGGAGGTCAAACAGAAAAGTCATTACGTATCTACTTTCTCGCAGTAAGATAATCGCGAAAGAACGTCTTGCTCCGTTTGTTAACACATAAACATCGCTTGATCTCCAATGTAAATATGAACAGTGGAAATACTGAACCAGTCGAACTGTCTGGTTTCGAAACTATTTTCGCAGTTACTGAGATCATACAGCCGCTTTTAGCAAAAGCAATCACAGCATTTAGCAAAACGATAATTGATATTTACCTAACAAATTAATATTATATTATATCGAACGATATACTTATCAACTCGACTTTAATTAATACTCGCAGCACGTTTAAACGCTCGTTACAGGCCGGCAATTTTAATCTTAAAGACTTCCTTAATTCCGACCGATAACGAAGCTTTTAGCTTTTCAGCTCTCCAATTCGATCTTTTACGTAATTCTAAGTGAATCGGATCGACGATGACCACTTTGTTAGATATTAACACGTTGACTGCCAGACGCATTTTCGATGGTTTGCCCAAGGCGCCACCTTTTCATTATGCGATGCATATTATGCTGATATATTATTTGCAGCAGATAAAATGAGTTATAAAATCATGTTTGAAGCAGTTTTCGTGGCAGGGGTCACCGGTGAACCTGTGGCGCTAGAATGCAATTAAATTATAAGTAATTAAATAATACATTTCCATCAATCTGGGCGCGCCGGTCACCGGTGACCTCCACGGCAGCCAACGTGTTAATTTACACGTCGAAAGGTGTGAGGATTTAATCGTCGCTATTTTTAATCAGGTAGCCCCATTGTTATACAACGAGAACTCGCGGTACGAATCATCCGGGTCCGAGATATCTTACGGTATTCACAACGATCTATTTGTCGTCGATATTTTCGTTCCGTGCGTTTAATTACCGGGACGTCGTCGATTTATGCACGAACGATTGCATATCGCGCTAGCGGAAGTAACGCTCGAATACGGCAGACCTCGATCGTTAATTTCAAACTCGATCGGGAATCAACCATCTGCATCTTGCGCGAGGGATTACGTAACGAGATCCACGGAGTAGACAAATATGCGATCCTTCGTCGTATTTTCCGTGAAACAGATGCTGACGATAATCGGCGTTACTTCACGAATTATCATAGGCATTTCCCCGCGGCTATGGAGTTTAGGATGCTACGATATTTCGTGATTCACGCGATTTACCGGTAACGAGATGCGAAAACTTGATGCGAGAAAAAAAGATGACTTTCGCATCAAACTTCGAACTTTCAATATTTACCGGTCGCTCAATGCCGACGGGTTCTGCGGGCATATTCCTGAAAGCTCTTTCGTTGCTCGCCAGGTAGTATTTTCGTGTTGTTGACGTGATAATAATTAGACATTGTTTGAGGACGTAACGAGATGCGAGCATCGTATAATAAAGCACTGGTAATGAGCAGACTGTGAGAATAATTCTCAAGATATTCGACCGAGAAAAATACATAAATTTTTATGTATCGTATGTTTCTCTCGAAGAGTTTCTTTGTTAGGAAAATTCTGAGTAATCGAAGTTTCGTTTCGTCGTAATTGCGATGGATAAAGTTGAATGGATAATTTTGAAATTCCAGGTCAATCATGCAGCACACCAAACCAAGAGGCAGGCTCGTGCGTTTCTATTAGAAGTTGTCAGCCCTTGTTAACGATGCTACAAAGGGACGGCCTTGCAGCGGCCGATTATCTTAGAAAATCCGTGTGCAGGTACGAGAATGGTGATCCTATTGTTTGCTGCCCGGGGACTCCGAGCAGAGAAGGCAAAGACATAACGGAAAACGTGTACGGGCCTTTGCAACCACCGCAATGTGGCTTCAGCAATGTCACCCATGGCAAAGTGGTCGGTGGTGTACCAGCCGAACTTGGTACGGGCCAATTTTCCAACGAATTACTCTAAATGGTCGATTTTTAAATTCTATCAAATTATAATATACAAGTTACAAATAATTAATTTATTCGGAATTTCGTTGATTTCATTTTTGAAAAATATTTCTGTGAAACATGGAGGCAGAAAAATAAATAAGAGAATTTAAGAAATTTGTATATCGTAGATCGTGTAAGAGTATTCTCAGAAAGAAATTTCAGAAAATTTGCATATCGTAGATCGTGCACGAGTATTCTCAAAAAGAAATTTCAGAATACTATTCTTTAGTTCCAGTTTTAGTTTAGTTTCAGAATCTACGTTAAAAATGACGATAGACTTATAAATCTGTAGCCGAAAGCTCGTGATAATTTTTATTCACAGAAATATGAGTTATACCTAGCTGCGAATACCCGTGTTACGCTCAGAAGGTGACTCGCGAGATGATATAAGAGAAACGGTATACTCTTGTCGTATAATATCTGTTCGAAGCCCTTACAGACACGTTGTCCTTGACATACACTGACATTTTCGGTAGTAAAAAAAGAAGATGTGGATTTTATTTCTCCGGATTGCATCAGCGAAAGTGAATCGGTCGGGAGATACCCAATGAAATCCGCATTCCTTTCGTGGATCATCTTCTGAGTAACGCGTTTAGAATTTTCTATACGATTCGACATCGAAATGAATGATAATGATTTTTAAATCGCCGTACCAACAAAGTTGTAGCTTCGCTTTCACGATATCCATTTTGTCTCAGGTGCATGGCCATGGATCGCTGAATTGGGTTTCCGTAACAACATAAATCCTGCGGAACCAAAATGGCTGTGCGGTGGTTCTCTTATTTCGGCTAGACACGTTCTTACAGCGGCCCATTGCGCTATCCGAGACGATTTGTACGTGGTCCGTATAGGGGATTTAAATTTGAGTCGAAACGACGACGGAGCTCATCCTATTCAACTGGAAATCGAAAGTAAGGTGATACATCCTCAATACTCTAAAGGGGTATTCGTCAATGACATCGCTGTTCTCAAATTGGTAGAAGATGTACAATTTACGCGTAAGTATTGAAAAATCCTTGCTTTTAAATATACGAATTTGGCAATAAATTTGAGATAGATGTTTAAATCTAAATACATATTAATTAATTTCCCAAATTCCCAATTTACGCACCTATTAGGTCATTGTACACTTTATTCCTATCTTTCCTTCCTCGGTTGAAATTTCCAAGCTTATTCTCTATCTTCTTCGTGCAATCAATAAAAAAGTCAGAGTACATTTCAAAATTTCTGACAGTCATATCCACACTAGTTTAACTTTTATCTTCTTTATGCAATATTAATGCGAAATGCATAGATCAGCAGACTTCTTTTAAATATCTTTCATTCTTTTTCTTTGTCACGTTTATTTAATCGATGAATTTTTTCAGAGTACGTGTATCCCATTTGCCTTCCTGTAGAGGAGAATCTTCGAGACAACAGTTTTTATCGGTATTACCCGTTCGTTGCTGGATGGGGATCAGTCGAAGTCCGTAAGTGTAATTATTTCTATGACGGAAATAGATAACGTCAGTTTTCTGTCATTTCTATCGCGTTTTCTTGAACAGGAGGGCCAACTAGCGACGTACTAATGGAAGCGCAATTACCAGTGGTGAGCAACGAACAATGCGCAGAGGCCTACGCCAGGTTTAAAGTCGCGCAGATCGACAATCGGGTACTATGCGCCGGATTTGCTCAAGGTGGAAAAGACGCATGTCAGGTACATAAATTACAAACTAAGTGGGAATTATATGGAATCTAAAAAAATGAGGTTGAATTATTGAACGAGTTTATCATTAATAATACATACGTAACAATTTTTTTTATTAATCGTATAATAGACATATATGTCGATCCCGATATATTCGGTAATTCTTACCCTTTAATATTTTTCTTTTCAATCGTTCCAGGGTGACAGTGGAGGACCATTGATGATACCACGAAGATTGTACTTCTATCAGATAGGAGTGGTGTCTTACGGTTTTAGATGTGCCGAAGCTGGATTTCCGGGTGTTTACACTAGGGTCACCGCATTCCTCGATTTCATCATCTCAGCCCTGCATTAACACAATTACCGATGCTTCACGAATACACGTTTTCTAAGCTTCTGCTGGAAAACAAAGTTAAAGTTCATTACCGTTTACATAAGAATTGATTATAATTTCTATTACCTTTTACATCGCGAAATAACGCTTCGAAATGCACGAATAACGTCGATTGTATGCACGCTTCGCTTTCAGAATTTGTACGTAATGTATACAGTTCAACGACTATTTTTATACACACCTGTCATTGTTTTTCGAATGACAATGATAATTTCATTTCTAACAGTTTTTCCAAATTTTGCTTTTCATGTATCAAGGAAATGATTAAATATACGTAGATCTTACACGAAGTTTGCGAATATTTTGGCGCGTTTCATAAAACAGAGAAATTATGGAAGTTTCAAACATAGAGCGTGTAAAGTATAAGATAGAGGTCGCACCTTTAGAAAATATCTTTTATTCAACGTAAAGTTCATTTCTACTTTTGGATCATATGAAATCCTCGAAATTCCGCTCTTTTTCAACTATTCGTTCCCCTTTTTCTATTTTTACCTAGAAGTTTTATCACTGTCAAGATATCTCGTTTGTGGCTCCATTTATTAAAAGTAAAGAAACATTCCATTCACTCAAATGTACAAAAATTCAATCGTTAATTTGTTACGCTGAAATGAATAAACAAGTGTTAGTGTTACAGTTATTGTGTTTTATTACGTATAGATACGTGTTTGTGAGGTCATATATGTCATATCCATTAAAATCAGTGACGTATACTATCGCCAATTACCTTGAATGAGTCGTAGGGGAATGTTGCGTAGTCGATAACAAGCTATCGCATCCATAAACATTGTACAAGATAGACGTTGTACTTACTACACTTTTCTATTTCATATTATCATTTTCCTATCGATTCCAACGTTACCGACTTATCATTCAATGAGATTCTAGCGCTTACGACGGTCAAAATTGAAACTATACCTGACTACGAAAATTGTATAAGAATGATGCAGAATGATCGAAAGATTTATATTTCATTCGATCGAATTCTGTATAATTATAATGACATATATTAGTTACGTTTAAATAATAAATTCATTGTTAAAGATTCTTTGTCATTCAGTATCACTTTCAAAGTTACTAATCGACTATAAAGTAACATTATAAAGATTATTTCAAATTTACTGCAAGAATCTTAAGCTTTAAATTAATAAAACGATACAATGAAACTTTGACCTATTTAAAATCAGTATTTGAATTCATGTGATATGGAGCTTTAAGGTTATGACTATTATGGTGTTATATTATTACTATTCTTACTATTCCATTTCGTATGTACAATTCGATATTTGTTGGTAATTCATATAAACTAATAGAAGAAATCTTCGTAAATTTCAGTTGGTAATACCACAGATCAGATAAGAATGCATTCTCATGGGCCATATTGTGGTATCGTTTATTAGTATCGCGGAGATTTTACTACATAATCTTGTCGTTAGATGTCAGGATGTCGTTGATAACGTTGCACGTGTTACGTTGCCAAGGTTTAAATAAGTTGGCTGCATCGCTGAGATTAGGATCGACCGGTAGACTTATTAGATCACGACCGTGTTCTGTGTTTAAGAATTACGCGAGGAAAATGTCATACACAGCTGTCGAGAGGGGTTCACTAAACAGCACTGATTACCGAGTTTATTTCAGTAAGTATGCGACGACATAACCTTAAAATTGAATAATAACTTTCGTACAACTTGATTCTCTTAATGACCGAGTCTTACGTGACGATAGCGGACATAGTATTTAAATTTCTGAACCTATCATTATGCGACTTTGAGTTTTGCGTAACAACGCTTTATATTATTTTAAGCTCGAGAGTTAGCATTATATTTTTTACATATTGAGACATGAATATATTTGCATTGTATACATTAGTTCCTCTGCACCTTTTTTTTTCCCGCATTGTATGAAAATCTTAATGTTTTATCAAATATATTCGCGTTTTTAATAACTCAAGGTTTTCTTCGTTTATGTAGAAATGAGTTTCTACGTATTACGATTTCTTTGTGTATTACTAAGACGTGTATGGTTTTGGTGAAAGGATTTTGAGCGTTCGTCGTGACAAAAAATCTAGTATTCTATTTCTCGCATATGTTTACAGTTCATTTCTATTTTTCCTAGTATTGTTGGCATTGTAATTAATATCGTAATTATTGTCGACGACGGAAATGGAAATTTTATCGTCGCAATAGTTTTATCGATTTGTTTTTTTCCTGACATTCATTTCTTTCCTATTAAATATTTCAGCTTCGTCTATTTTTATTAATTCAATATTTATTATATTTTCTCTATTACAATCTTGATTCAATCAGATTTTCAATATCGCTCTTATCATTTTATTCCCATTATCAATATTTTTTTTCGATCTTACACCGGTTTTCTCGGATATTTTTTTCAAATAGTATTCTTTTGATGCTCTTATATACAGGAAATTAGATTTATGAAAAAAATCCGTCCTTTTATCTAAATTATGTATTGTATGCTTTATAGGGAATGATGCTGGCCCAATTTCACCTATGCATGACATTCCACTTTATGCTGATGAAGCTAATAAAATTGTGAATATGGTTGTTGAGATACCAAGATGGACAAATGCAAAGATGGAGATCAATCTTAAAGAAACGTTGAACCCTATTAAGCAAGATGTTAAAAAAGGCAAATTGAGATATGTTGCTAATTGTTTCCCTCATCATGGGTACATATGGAACTATGGTGCCTTGCCACAGGTACTTTAATCATCTGATGAAACCACTATTAGTACAGTATGAAGTTGATATGATTAATTAAAATATAACGGAACTGATAATTACAATGTGATAACAAAGGATGATGTATTTCCTCTTTTATAACGTCATTTTGTACTTATAGAATGATATCATAAATTTTATTGGCACTAATTCATTGAAGAATATGAATGATTGGTATAGAGAGAAAGAGAGAGAGAGACATGCACACATGCACATGCCTGTGTGCACACACATATACTTTTCCATTCATGTATATTACATTAAAGTGTGTGAAGAACGTTTTATCAGAGCTTATGTAAACTCTTAGTCTTAGTTCAAGGGTATCACTATCTTTACTGGTATCATCTGTATAATGTTTTTTCTATTAATTTCATATATTGTCTATTAATTTCTTTCGTTTTAGTAGAAAATAAACTGTATTTTACATAAATTTGTAAAATATGTGAGAATATGAAATATTCATATACTTTTTTTTTTAAACAGACTTGGGAAAATCCTGAAGTCCTAGATGAAGCTACTGGTTGCAAAGGAGACAATGATCCTATTGATGTACTTGAAATAGGTTACAGAGTAAGGAACTTTTATTAAAAATATAACAGCAAATTTGACTTTGTATTTAATAAAATGTTTATCATTAGGTTGCACAAAGGGGTGAAGTTTTAAAGGTAAAAATTTTGGGTTGTGTTGCGCTCATTGATGAAGGTATGTAATATTGAATTAATATTTAGGAACTATTTCTTTAAATATATTGTTTCATCTCTGATGATTTTAGGTGAAACTGATTGGAAAATCATTGTTATTGATGTCAATGACCCCTTGGCAGAGCAAATGAATGGTAAAGTTCATGTTCAGTAGTTTGATGTCTTGATTAATTATACTTTATTTCAAAATTCACAATATTTTTCACAGATGTATCTGATATCGAGAAGCATTATCCAGGATTAATGAAGGCTACCATTGAATGGTTTAAGATTTATAAAATACCAGATGGTAAATCAGAAAACCAATTTGCGTTTAATGGGGAAGCAAAGCCAAGAGACTTTGCTTTACATATAGTAGATGAAGTTCACCAGCATTGGCAGAACCTCATTAAACGAGAAACTCCTGCAGGAGGAATTGCATGGTTTGTAAATTTTTTAAATACTTCAATTTAAAGAAGGGGTTTATTTGAAAGTAAATTACAAAAACAATATGTTTGTAGCACTAACACAACTGTGGTAGGCAGTCCATTTAAAACTACCATAGAAGCTGTTGAAGAAATATTGGAAAAGGCTCCAGAATTGCAGGATGCACAGGCAATGGATCCTATTGGTAAGTCACGAACATTTATTCATTTATTTACTAATTACTTACTCAAATTTATATAATATACAACTATGATTTACTTGCAGTTAATAAATTTCACTTCATTCAAGCGCTACAACATAAATTGTAAATGCATTCAAGATATTAATCATTGAAAAGATTCACTACTAATTTATTTTCTTTGCGTTGTTTGTTATATGCATTGTATATGTTTGATATTAAATAATTGTTATTAAAACGTTTTGATATTTGATTTCAGTCGATAAATGGCATTACGTGCATCTTAAGTGAGAGTAAAGAAATATTCTCGCATCAATGCATCTGTTGATGTCTGCACAGACTCGCTTGTTTTTTGGCACGTAACGGAATACCGTGTATTACTCCCACATTCACCATAAGTTTTGATACATTCGATAGTTATAGATAGTATTTAAATACTATAGCATGTGCTTGCAGTACCGAAACAAGCAACACCTATGCACAGTAAACGATTACAGATCGGCTCTGTATCTTCTTATTTATTTTAATATTATATATTTGTAATTTGAAAGTGTGTACAAAGTTTCCTAAGAACGCCTCAAATGTATCAAAATGTTCTTGTTACTGTACTGTACGTACATAGACGTAATGGGCAGTGGAGCTAAACATACTCTTGTCAAAGGTTGTAACACAACTTCCTACAGATATTAGAAGTAGGGTATAAATTTTTTTTAGATAATTTCCCTTTTTTAAGCGAAAAAATCAATTTTCTTTTTCATAATTGTTATGTTATGAATACAATGTACTACAATAAATTAGTATGCGATTTAAGTTTTGCAGATTCTATTAAAAGTCTTAAATCCTGTATTCCTATCTCCAATTTTTGAAATGTTTACACTTAAAGCACAATATGATAACTTAAAAAGTTATACTTGTAAAGAAAGTGGAAAATCGACGATATATCAGCTGGTCCGAAATTAGGTAGATTATCGATGTATCTAATAATACCACAAGTGCGAACTTAATTGTAAAGTAAGGCTCATTTATACTTTGTAATCCCGTCGTAGGTGCGTGTTTAGCCACAACATTCCGCAGGAAGTGGTCTCCGAGGAGACATTCGTGTCTGTTTCGTAGTGTGCTTAAACGTATGAGCCATGAGGTATATACATTGTACTGTAGGACACACATCTAACCGGATCAGAGAGACGAATCGACCCTTCGGAACAGTAAATTTCCAACAGAATGGTATAAAATTGAATTACTATAAACCGTGCTTACCGATAGCAGTTACTCATTTTTTCTCAATTTTATACAACGATTAAAAAGTATTTAAATTTTTATACACGTTAGTAGAAAAAAAAAACCTATTTCATTAATTTTTCATAGAGCAGAGAGTAATCGAGGAGGCATTCTGAGCTGGAGATTTCGCTTTATCAATTTGCGGTTAACGAGTAACGTTATAAGACAGCAGCAAAGCAGAAGAGGCAATATTTAACAAATATGAAGTAGCGACCGCTTCTCTGCGTTGGCTTAGTAACGTCTTCCCCTTTGTCTTTCCCGGTGATGCGATCTATTTTGTAGACGAGATGTCTGTGCGACGTTGTCTTCCTGGTTTCTACTCCCACGGGAAGTGTCCGTGCACTTCCACCCGAGGAAAATAGCTCTGCTGGCAAAGGAGGGGGTTAAGATACAGTACAGGTTGTGCGGCAAGAAAATAGTAAGACAAATTGCCATGACAACTTTCCACTCGAAATACAGGCCTGCTTTTATGTCTCTGAGTACCTTCAAAGAAAGGACAAAACTTAAAGAAACGTTAGAAAGTACCTGCCACTTGTATCCTGCGCAACGAAAATCTTGGACGTAATTCCTGAAAGTACAGCATCATAACATAGATACACACCATTCTGCTATTACTCCAGGATCTCGTCGCAATAACATTAACTTTCTTAGAAGTTTGGTAACGATGACGATTTAATTTTACGGCATCGAACTTTAATCGCTTTAGAAATTCGTCACATTTCCTCCAAATGATACTCGTACGAATTTTACGACTATCTTCCTTCGATTGCTAAATCGATTTTTCGTCCCTACTCTTTCGATCCGTTCCCGCCATTTTTTACACCAACTTGACAGATAAGCGTTACGATTTACATTCAGTTAACGCGTTTTTAAAATAAAATATCTTATTGTTTATAACAGGTAATTCGGCGACATTAAACTATGAAATACAGATACAGCGAGATTCATTTCCAGTCGGATTATTTATCGCGAAACTCGTACATTTGCGTCGAGGTGTATGCCTAACTTCACGTTATATTGCGCAATACCTCAGAATTTTCTATTACTCGGTTACGGCCAACTTTCGTAATATCGGGATATAAAATTCTCGAGATTCTTCGACGGAAAGGTGGTCGAACGTAAAGAGTGGCGAAGTAACGAAGGGTGAAGGAAATTTGGGAGTTTAGAATTATCCGTCAAAGAAGGTCTAATCTGATGCGGGTTCGGGAAGAGAGTACATATGAAAAAAGAAGCGGTAGAAAAAGAAGGAATCTTGCCAGGTTGGTCCGCTTTCTGGCCGACTATCCGATGTGAGACTGGATTCCTTCTTGGTGCCCTCCTGCCGAATTCCCCGCGCCCTTTTTTCTCGTCAACTCACTGGCAACACCGGCTAGGTGAACCGAGAGCAGGTGGAGGTATTGACTGGCGCAGTATACCACGCGCTCGCGCGAATCCTGCTACCGGAGACTCGTCGAGGCAGACGTAGCCGATGGAAAAGGAACAGAGAGAGAAGGGTAGTCCGGTTTATATAGGAACCGCCCGCAGCCCCCACCGTCCCTCCCCGTATTTGCCGGAATCCGACCAATGGGCGGCTACGCGTCTGTGGTAGTGCGGCGTCGCCTCGACTCGGTTCGCGCAGTCACAACTCGTTCGACCGTCGAGCTGAACGCTTCCGCCTTGCGGGATACGGGAACACGAACGTGTCGGAGTTTACGTGCGCGCCTTTTCACTGTTCTCCTGTCATCATCGTTCGCGGAAGCCCTTTGTTCGTACTCGCCGAATCGGGTCACGGTGCACGTGTTTTGCGGGAATTCACACGGCGTCTCGTTTCGTCAGTTCACGGTGGACGGTGCTCTTCCGCGGGAATAAGAACCATGCGATTTCCCTGGATGTTGCTGGCCACGGTGCTCTTGGTTCTAGTCACCGAGGCGAGGTGCAAGCGGAAATTTGACGGAGATTTCGAGTTCGCCGAGGAGGTAAGCCCATTTTATTCCGTTCTACGATTATACGACCGTTGCCTTTGTCGCTTGTCGCGTACGATCACCACCGGCTAAGCTGATATGTCACGTCGCGTTTTCGAACCAGTGAACCTCTGACAGGCGTATTAATATGCCGGGTTGAAAAGCACCGGTACTCTCTCTTGTTCCCGTGTAATGATCCGATAAGGAAAAGCATGGCCACGAATCGGTTACTTTACGACCGCGTTGCCTGCTGTTTACACGAGATGCTTTGTTCGAATTGGCGGATCCGAAGACGCGGTAAAGCGATTCTTATTGGGACGCGTTGATTGGCTGTCAATCGTTTATCGATAGCACGAAAATCGAACACGGTTTTATTCCTAGTTGGTTATGTTTTACGCGAAGTTAGTCGTAAGATGTAACGGCCAGTTCGAAAAGGTCGATCGTATTTGCCAGTTCGTGTCGCCAAGGATACGATTCGTGTAAAACGAGCTTCGAAGGTTGAGTGCGTCGTAAAGCCATTGCGGGATAAAATAATACGTTGTTTTTGTTTTCATCTCGCGGTTCAGGTACACCTTATGCTTCTTTTTCAACCGTTATCCGACCAAATGAGCGTGAAAACTTTTAATTCCTCCAAGTGCACGGATAAATGCACGGTATCGAAAATTTGACGAAGGTAAATTGTCTCTTTCTTCCCCGATAACGAAATATAATACGTGGCAACCTTCTTCAACGGCGTCTATAAAATACACGTTTATAGCCGTGGTTCATTAAGTGGTTGGAGAGCACGCAATGCAGGCACTTTTACTTTCACGTAACTGGTGCTCTAATGCAAGTTATCGGTGCAATTGTTTATTTTCTTCGGTACGATGGTGTGCTCGCTTTCCGTAGCTCGCGTTCGATCTATCCTACGTAAACACCGTGATCGAAAATTATTATTGCGCACGCATACACCGGCGTATAAATATACGTATGCCCTCGCACGTACACCTTACACCGTGCACAGTGTTTCCATGGTGCGTGCACCACCATACGCCTTTCGGTGCATGTCAATTTTCGAGTACAACTAGCACGAAGTATCCTTTCGTCTGCAATGCAGAGAGTCAGGTGACAAAGGGAACAGAGAAAAAAAATATCTAAATTCGCGGTTCTTCTTCAACCTTTCTTTACGCGTGATTATGGTGTCATCGTAAAATGACATCGTACAAACCTCGCGATATAATTATATCGCAATTATTTATACCGTATAAGGTCAAATGCACGTATTTATACGAAGTTATATTTTTACTTTCACATTTGAGCAGACGTATCGCGGAATATTCGAAGGAAGACGTATCTTTATCGACGGAGACGGCATTAACGATGCATTTAGAACGCCATATTTGATTTTTCTACGCGTTCGAATAAACCCGTGCTGCATTCCGGCCTTGTGTTTGACGCTTGCACCTCTGACCTTGTTTTCGACGTGCAAACACTCCGAGGCACATCGGTTCACAGAATCGTTCCGTGTTGTACAACTATCGCTTAATATCCAGAACTGGAAGGAATTCGAAAACAAGGTCAGGAACAGAATGCACGTGTGCGTTTATCTTTCCGCGGCCGGCCAGTTAGCGTTGTTCTTCAGCCTCGGCCGAAGGGTTCATTTTGTTGCGCGCGAGAGCTTAATATCGCGCGCACTTTAAATTTATGAAGCGGCGTTTTCAACGGCGCTGCCCCAATTTTCCCATTGCTATAACGTTATAACTCTATACGCCGCGCCGCGCCGTTGCTGTATATGCACCACCACCGACACTTGACCCTCTTATCTTTTCTCTTTTACAATCCGCATTGCCATTTTTCGACTCGCCAGCGCACGAGTGGAGAACACGCGTCGCGTTCGCTTCCCTCCGTGAGAAACTGTTGAACCACTTACCAATAACGCCTCGCTTTCGCGATAATTGCGTTTTTTCGCCGTTGTTCCCCCTCGTTACCTCGCGAACAACGCCGCGTTTTCCACGTACGCCCGGTCGCGAGGAAATACTGCCATTCCGTTCGTGGGAATACGCCAGAATGTTACACGGAGTAATCCATTTCGAACTTTTTTTTTTTTCGGTACCGTTTATTATTGCAAACCTGATAAATATTTCATCAGAGTTACACGTAGGGTAGAGACGTCTAGTACCGACACACCCTTGAGTTTCTTTGCTATATTTTCTGCTACGGTTCGTGGAAAATTTTCTGTTTACATTTCAAAAAAGTTGTTTATTATAGAAAGTATAATTGCTACTTCGCGTTTACGAAATTAGTAAATTAAACGAATGATATTCAAATATGAAAATAATGTTCGAACTTTGTTTCTACGTATATTACGAGTAAAATACTAATATTTTCTCGATTTATGGATTAATAAAGGCTAATTTTCAAAGCGTAATTCGAACTAAAGGAAATAACGATATTTTTCCAATATAAGAATTCGATTTTCGAAGCTTGATATATTTTTGATTTATATACCGTTTGCGTAACAATATTTTTTGTTACGATTAATTATCCGCATCGCGTTGAATCGCGCTAATTTTTTAACGATCGTACCTACGCGAGGTATAGATATCTACGATTCGGTTAATTATGCTGATACGAATTTCGCTTCTGTTTATTCACACAATACGATGGCTGGAACGTACTCGGTTGAACTATCCTCGTAAAAGGTCTCTAATTAGAAGAAGTCCGTATTTCACCGTATTTGGCGGAGCGGCGTATTTGTCGATTCACTAGCTTGTTTATTCGAGCGATTTTTCCCGTTCTTTTTGCCGGGCCAGTTTGTATAAATTAACCTTCGTTTTCGTCGATGTTTTTACACGATCAATCCTCGATCGTAATTTCTGCACGCGATCGTTTGTTTGCAGTCTCGTTCCGAAAGGGGTGAACGCACGGCTCGCGCGTTTTTTCCCGCACGGTTGTCGATTGCCAGGCAATTTTAACGGTGGGTGTCGGCGACCACGAGATGATGCACACCGGAATCGATCGAGCAAACCGGAAACGACAACTTTGCTCCCCGTCCTCCAAGGAATTTCTCCATGCGAATTACCGCGATTATTTATTTACCGTAGCCGTACTCGGCCGATCAGAATTGATTCGATAAGCGTTGTCCCGACAAAGCTTTCCTCTTTTCTACCCTCTTGCGTTCGCGATTTGTTTCGATCGACTGGCAACGGAAGAAACATTGCGCAATTCGCTGAGAATTGCGATTTTAATTATTTTTAGGCTCTTTTTGGAGTATTTTTCGAGTATCAAAAACAGAGATTCGAAGTTCAACCCTTAATTGAGGGGTGCATTTCTTGTTTCTACCTTTTTGTGTTTGCGATTTGTTTCGATCGACTGGCAACGGAAGAAACATTGCGCAATTCGCTGAGAATTGCGATTTTAATTATTTTTAGGTTCTTTTTGGAGTATTTTTCGAGTATCAAGAACAGAGATTCGAAGTTCAACCCTTAATTGAGGGGTTTACTTCTCGTTTCTACCTTTTTGCATTCGCGATTTGTTTCGATCGACTGGGAATGGAAGAAACATTGCGCAATTCGCGTAGAATTGCGATTTTAATTATTTATAGGTTCTTCTTGGAGTACTTTCCGTATATCAAGAACAGAGATTCGAAGTTTAGTAGGTTTCGAGTATCAGAAACAGAAATTCGAAGTTCAACCCTTGATTGAGGAATGTATTTCTCATTTCTATCCTTTTGCGTTCGCGATTTTTCTCCATCGACTGGGAATGAAAGAAACATTGCGTATTCACTTAGAATTGCGATCTTAATTATTTGTCGACCCTTCTTGAAGTATTTTCCAAGTATCGGGAATAGAGATTCGAAATTCAACTCTTGCTCTGTTGTCTTAACACGTCAGGTAACTAAGTAAGAGTAAACGTTTCGATAGAATATTAAGTTCAGGAGGAGAAGGTACGTCAGAATATTTAATAGAAATGCCAGCACTTGTATACAATTAAGTTCTTGCTATCTCGATCTTTTCGCTGGATCTTGTTTTTCATTTCGCGATCTGGAAGCGTCGATAGTTGATATAAAATTGGGTTACCGAACCGACGGGAGTGTTTACCGAAAAGAATAGGTGAGAATTGATTCGGGGTGAGGATAGCGATAGTCGGTAATTAGGTTGGTGTCAGAACGAGCCAGAATTTCAGCAGAATTTTTCCGCGTCGTCGATACCAGCACTCGAAGCTCGTTTAGAAAACTTCGCGTAATAATCCCGGTTTCTGAACAATTACAACAATTAACCTGATACACCGTTGAATATTCCGAGCAAAATTAATCATCCCTCTTTCGCGTGGCTAACGAGAAATTTTCTAAGATACCTTTTGATTATTCCAAATATCCTCGCTTCGACATACGTATACATAAACTTTCAATAACCGTGAACTAGAAAGCATCGAATTTTCTAAACATTAGAACCAAAGTAGACCTCGCAATATCCGCGCGATTCGAATCTCACTCTCATTCGCCCAGAAAAATTCCAAATCGTGAAGAACCGATTCTCAACTCGCGTAGCGTTAACAAGAGCACTTTTTTCCGCATGAGATCGCCGTAGGAGAAATTGGAAAAAGGGGGAAAAAAATTGGAAAAAATCGGCGGAATGAGAAATGCCGGTTGCAATCGGAACTAATTGCAACGAAATGAAAGACTAGCGAATTCGACCGGTATACAGAGAGGCACGTGTACAGGTGTTCCATTATAAGGAAAGACGGGCAGCAGGAGTCAGCCTTCACGAGCACGCTACGAAACGACGTTCATTAAAGCCACGTTATTGCGGATCGTGCTACTCCCGTTTTGTAATTTCAATAATCGAGCCGCAGCCTTGTCGCGAGCCGCAATCTCTCTCTGTCTGCCGCTTTCTCTCTGTTCCTTGGTGGATGCGGTTTATAGGTAGACATCGGGCGCTTTCCATCGGAGAGAAAATCGATTATCGCGTGGCGTAATGGAAAAGAATTCCGCGTATCGACCGGCGCGGCGAGAGAATACCGTGTGACCTAGTGGCGCGAAGGTAAACGAGCGTACCGGTTGCACCCGCTCTTTTTCACGACCTATTGTTCCTCATAAATTACTACTTACCCCCTCCTCGGTCGCGATAGTTATTTCTCTTGTTGCGTTCGTTCATACCTCGCGACACGAACAGCTCCACCGTCACGAGAACGTAATAGTAATAATAGATATCGAGTGTTGCATATTTTATCGGCTCCGCCGATCCTTTCGTTACCCTCCTTCGCTTCCATCTTTTATTTTCCTCTCGAAATTATTTCCCGGTTACGTCTCGAGATCCGACTCTCGTCGCCAGTGGATCTTACGGATATGTCGATAACTTTATTTCTTCCGATATCTCCGTGTCTTCGTTCGTTTCTTCTTTTTCTTATCTAAGGGAAAGAGAAGCGAAGAAAATCGAAGATGGATCTCGGTCTCGATGAGATTAAAGGATACCTTTGATTTTCTTCTATCGTGATTCGCGTAATTGTTGAAATCTACGCGTGTACCCGACGCAGCTTCGAACCTTGAACTTTGAAATGTAAAAAATCGGAAATATTCGAATGTTCTTATCGTTGGACCCACCCTTGTCGAAGCTGCAACCCCTGAGGTCTGTCGCGCGAGTTCTCCTCGCAAACGCGTGCATTTCTCGCGTGTTTTCCGCGCATCCCTCTATCTCTACTCGGGCACGTGTCCACTCGAGATCACTCGATTATCTCCTTTGTCCTGGCAGCTACTCGACCGGGTGTGTTTCGTACCCCATACTTCCTTTCGCAACCCCTCTCAGTCTGCTATTTCAGATCCGAATGGCTATATATATACCAGGATATTATCTCGAGGGCCAAGGATCGGGGCCCTGCCTCCGTTTATATCGCTATTTAATTAACCTCGCGAATTACAGGCCATTTGCGAAGATTCCTCGACTTGTTCGTCTATTTCTAAGCAGGTTAAGAAACTTATTAGGTGTCGGGTAATCGAAACGGGACCGTTTGCGAATTCCCTGTCCAGTTACGCGTTATTAATATATATACACAAAGGCGAGCTCTATTCGAGAAATTTCGCGGCGAAATTCTATTTCACGTGAAATCGAAGCGTATCGAAGTTACACGCGATACTTGGATATCTCTCGAAGATGCTCGAGCAGCGAATCGTCGTCTCCGCGGACGAGGGTTCGATTAAATATTCATGTATTCCAACGACGAGGTTTACCTCGCCGGAATCTCCGGCAGTTTCTCCGAAAGCCTATCATTTTTCACCGATCATCTTAAAGCTAGAAAGCCACGGAGCGTCTTGCAGCGACGATCAACCGCTAATTTCCGGCCGACGCGGAATTCCGCTACGAACCTGCGGTAGAAGTCTGTCGAGGAAAAGAAAGGAAATGCGAGGATGGAAATGCGAGGATAGAAACGCGAGCGGAAAAAACAAAGAAAGGAAGAAAATGGAAAGGAGGAGGAGAAACTAGGACGATGATAGGAGGATGGTCTTCTAGCAGCGGCGTGTCGCAGAGGGGTAAAGCGGCCATTAAGAACCCTTTAGGAACTCAATACGCTTTTCATAAATTTCGAAGCATCGCGGCCGCATCTCGGTCCGCGTAATCCGAATACCGGTTCGGCCGGGTATTTATGACGGGCACACACGCTCTTTGAAAACGTGAATACACCCTTTATAGGTCGCCAGTACGCGCGTACACCAAGGTGTTCATAAACTCGAATTTATCGCGCAGGAAACCGCGGCTAGAACCTTCGCCCTGTGTGTCTTCCTGCGAGAGAGAGAGAGAGAGAGGCAGAGGCTTTTATAAACCTCTTAGCGCGAAATAAAGTGGCACCGAATGCTGCGAAATCTCCCGTAGAATTTCGTTTCTATGGCATTTTCTTGCCACTGGTGCACCGGGTAATTGGCCAGGTCGCGAATTCACCTCGGAATCGCCGCGACTACGCCCTTTCGTTTGTCTTCCAACCATCGCGGACGAATGTGTGTCCTTTCGCAGAGACTTCGTTGCTTTTCCTCCTTGTGGATGTTAATTCGTGTAATTTCGCGGAGCTACTCGAGAGAGGAATTTGAATTTCCACGAGGAGATCGGCTTTTTCCTCGGCTACGCGTGTTTGCGTTAATCGTTCGCCATTTTAGAACGCGTAATTCGCGTTCGGTCTTCGCTGGTACTTATTGTCTTTTCGCTCTAATCCACGTCACCGAGATGACTCGAGATATTACACGGCCGTGGGTTAATTAACTTCTGGTTACACCGGGATTGCAAGCATGTATCCAGTGTTTATGGTTCTGTTCGGCTCGGGCACGTTAATTGGAACACGGCAGCGGGTTTCTTCGCGTTTCGACGAATGTATCCCGGCAGAAAGTGCAAAGTTGACTTAATTCGCGGCAACGAACGCGAATTGTTGCGCTGGCATTTTTTCTTTTTTTTTTGGACGAATCGAACGGTTATTTCCTGACGGAAATAACACGACGTTTTTGTCTCGCGGACGTGAAAATTGTTTCTCCGACAAATTCGGTATTGCTGACTAATTAATTAAGCGAGGGCAAGAGCGATTGATCCCGGGCAGCTCCGCGAGGAACGATGAAAAAGGACGGAGAGGAGGAAGCGTCGGTATAAATATTAAATTCGGGTCCGCGAGTTGATAGACACCGAGCGGAGAATTCGGTTGGCAGTTTTACAGTTTGCCACCTGTGAAATGGAGGCTGACAGTGTCCCGAAGCGTTACGCGAAGCGAGTTGACACGAAACCTCGATTTTATCGCCGGCACAATAGCCATCGATCAGAATTCTTCGCTATTCAAACTTTTCCTCCGTAACTTCTTCCTAATACGCCGACACACGCTCTTAACCTTAAACTTTCTCGGTTCTTCTTCCGTGTATTCTTACGCGTGCTACTAGAATTTCGTTTGTAAATGTCCCGGTATCTTATTCCGTGGAACACCGAATTCTTGAAAATCTATTCTTCGGGCCACCGCATATTTTAGAATCCATTCTTCCGAGAGCTAAATTCTCCGAGATGCATTCTTTGGGACACGGGGTACTCTAAAATCTGCATTTCAGAATATTCCGTTTTAGCATAATCAACTTTATCCTTCCGGATGATGAATATTCCAAGAGTTATTCCTTTAAATGCCGAAAATTTTCTTTTTAGGACATTAAATACATTAAAATACATCAAAAATTCTCGACGGTTCTTCACGGGGTGGTATACACCTAAAGACCTATTCCTTAGAATACTAAACACCATAAACTCGACATTTTAGTATACTAAACACTCGGAAGGCTATTCCTCAAAGTACCCTGTTCCTCGGAATACAAAATACCCCCGAAATTCACGTTCTACCTGCAGATTGATCCGTTGATTTCAAAAGAAAATCTGTTATCTCGTTCAAAGACCCCGTTTCTTCGAGTATCCGGTGAACGAGGAGGTAGTTAAGAATCTTCGTGAAAATTTCGCGTTTTCCGGGAACAAAGCCGGCCCGTATGGGCCAGAAAGTCGTAAACCCGCGAGAGATCGTGGATTATGGAACGGCGTGGTTGCGTTCTGGTGCATTGCAGCAAAGACAGGTGGAGCAAATCGCGGCGAACGTTGCAGGTGGCAGGAACGCGTGGAATGCCGACCGACACCTTTGGCAGCATTTGCCAACTCTCCTCCTCCGGTGTCACATCCATTCACCTTGCAATCCTGCTCCGCCGATCGCCTCGCGAGCTTATTGTTTATGGCTGCGCGAAACTGCTCGCCAAGGCGTGGCGAACACGATCCTTCTTGCTTCGCGACGAGCTGTCCCCTCGTTTTTAAACCCTCCTTTCCTTAATTCCCTCTCGACGATCTGGCGAGAAGATTAGCTCGGTTGAGAGCTAAATATCGAAGCTCTCACCGTGAGGTTGATCTAAGTCGTGCTGAAAGTTTTAGAGTCGGTCCTGGTGCGAATGAAATGGAAAACGGAGATGTCGTGGTGAAACGAAGTGGTCGGTTTCGATTTTGGTTTTGGTAGTTTTGCTACCAGAATCCAGATTCCCTTGTTTTTTAAACCCTCCTTTTCTTAATTCCGTCTCGACGATCTGGAGAGAAAATTAGCTCGACCGAGAATTAAATATCGAAGCTCTTGCCATGAGTCTTCGACTGATCTAAGTTTTAGAGAAAAGAGGAAATTTTAGAGTCGTTCCTGGTGCGAATGAAATGGAAAACGGAGAAGATTAGTTCAGCCGAGAGCTAAATATCGAAGCTCTCATCGCGAGGTTGATCTAAGTCATGCTGGAAATTTTAGAGTCGTTCCTGGTGCGAATGAAATGGAAAACGGAGATATCGCGGTGAAACGAAGTTTTCGGTTTCAGGTTTGGTTTCGGTAATTCTGCCACTGGAATCCTGGTCTAGCGTTAACCGAAAATGACGTTTGACGGTCTTGGTTTAACCTAGGAACCGAGCGGGAGGATTGGTTAATTCGGGAAGCGAAGGTTTAGGGATCGAAATCGCGAACTGCGCGACAAATGTGCAACGAGCGAGTAATACCGGTGCTTTTATCGCGGTCTTTGTGCAGTCTTTGAGCGTAGATCGGCTGGTGGGGCTTATCAGAGAGTTACACTGTACGTCCATTAGATAGAACAGCTATTTCGTGTAAAACTGAGAGAAACTTGGCATCCTTTCCTCGCGAATCTTTATATATATGAATAACGAGCTCTCGTTGCCGTGGAAAACTTGGATTTCTGTGAAAGTACCGATTATACGTCGCGATTCCACGGAGAATCTGAAATCTACGATGATCCTCGGTGACGAATTGATCGGTTCTAACTTAAATCTCGAATCGATGTTAATTAAAATTTTTACACACCTTTCTTTGGTGTCCTCTTTTACATATGACGAGTGTGACTCCTCGAATAGGATCTCGGGTATGGATTAATATCGATTCCTTTCCGAGACGCCTCGCACTGCGTCATAGGCTGCATTAGACAATATAGGATGCATAGCGTTGTGTCATCGGGTTGGAATGAGCTAGAATGGATGGCGTATGATAGAAGAGAGTGTACGGAGTGGTTGAAAGGTGGATTGATAGGGTTTGCAGTTACTTTTTGCGCGGCAGGACTGACAGGATTATTGATTTGCATATGAGTGGGGAACGGAGTATGCGGTTACGTGCGAAATGCTTAAGGTGCACGGTCTTAGAAGCTTGCGGAGATATTGTGTTGAAGGCTGTGTACTTTCCATATTTCATTTCCACCCGAGTTTCGCATAGGTGCATAAAATCTCAGTCGGTTCCGCGGCTGGTTGGAAAGTTGCAGGCCGGGAATTTCCAGCGGCCTCCGATTCTTTTATTCGCCGCTCTGTGCGCGGGGGAAAAAAATTGCTTTTTATTTTACAAACGGCGAGAGTGAAGCGTCGGGTTAAGCACGGGAGATTGGTGAAAAAAAAAAAAAATAAAATCCCCCTGTCCGTGGAAATCATAAAGGATCCGGTCGAACGGTCGCCGATTCGGAATCGTCGCTCGTTAGCCCCGGAACAACCGTTGTATCGGTCACTCGGCGCGTCCGTTCGTTTCATTAACTTTATTTATTTATTTATTTATTCGTTCCTCTTTCTCTTCCTTTTTCCATGCCCCTCTCCCCCTTTTTTTTTCATTCCGTTTCAACGCGAAATTGCAATGAGTCACGATCGGGCCAAACGAGATTTTGTTTTATGTAGGTCGTCGGATTTATTTCGTCTCGGGGCGTTCGTGCGGCGGAAAAAAGAGGCTTTCTGGCATGGAAATAAAAAAAAAAAAAAAAGAAAAAAAAGAAAGGGAAAAAAAAGGGAAAAAGGAACGAAATAGAAAAAGAGCATAAAATATATACGTGTACACGAACCCGGGTTCAACGGGAAAAATATTGCCAGCAATCTGAACGCTCTATCGTGTCTCCCCATTTTCTAGACGATTTGCATTTGTATCGCTGCATATTTATCGCGAACTTTTCGCGGGCATTTTTTCCGAAATTAATTAGCTCCTCGCTGCCTCCCCCGGTTTTTATCGCCGGATATTCTTCGTGCTCCAATCGAGCGACTTATCGGCCTGTTTAAATTCCACCACGACGAGAAAGTAAAACTCGCCTATCCACCCGAGTTCCATACGTGTTAATCAGATTGTACCGCGGACGTTTGGTATTCGCGAAATCTAGATCGCCGCGACCTTGTTTCGCTCGGTTTTCTTTTTTCTTTTTCACCTACCGAAACGAATATTACTTCGAAAGCTTTATTTTAGACTCGGTTTCATAACCGCGAGCTTTTTATATAGATTTTTTCCTTTCACGCGTTTATTTTCGTTCGCCGACTCGCTGGAGGAATAAAGGCCGGGGAAAAACAGCGTTTGGGTGCTTTCGCCGACGTTCCTCTTCCGGGTGTGTCTTATTCGAAAGACGCGAGAGAAATTCCGCGAGAGCGTGTGTGGGTTCGCGACGATCGTAGAATTGCAAAGGACGGTTAAACGGACGACGATGTTTATTAATGGATATTCCACTCTGGCGGGACGAGGTTGAAATTCATACCGGCCGATTTTAAATGCAACCTCGCCTCTTCGAGATATTCGAAGGCCCTCGCGTAGATTTATTAGACGCGCTTTCCCATTAAAAACCAGAGCATGACCTTAGCTGAGCCTTAAAAAGCGCCGCAGCTCCATGAATCTTTCAAGCATTATCGGTCCATTGGGAATTTAAATCGGCTTCTACAGGCAAATCATTTTTCTAATCAACTTTTTCTCGCCTCTGGTTCAATCGCAACAACCTCGCAAAACAGCTTTAACGAGCAATTTAATTTCGCCTCGTTAATTGCATCGATAATTCTCCGCGTTATCGTGTCTTAATGGATCTTTGCACGAGAAATCATTAATAATATAAAATATATTAACTTCGTATTTGAAAATATCTCTAGATCTAGAGTCTGATCTCTAACATAGTTCAACCAGGATGTTTTGAATCGGAATTGCGATGTTTTAAGTGTCACCAGAGTCTAATAAAAAAACTGAATGCAACTTTAGAAACTGACGTGGTTTCATTTTTTTTTTTATCTATATCTATAAATACCTCTAATATTGCGGCATTGTGAGATAAAAATTGAGAAGATTGGTCTTGCTTCTATTAGGTTGTTCGGAAAGTCATTTCGTGTTTTTTTATGCGTTTTAAGTGTGAGGTTGGCTGTGAAGAAATAAAATTAGGTCCTCTGTTGGGAAAAAGCCAAATGACTTTTCGAACAACCTAATATTATAATAGGATGAATAATTTGGTAAAATTTGACGAAAAATAGCGTCTACGATATCGTCTGAAACTTGAAGGAAATCGGATAGAAGATTGACAAAATTGAGAAAAATGATCTTGCTTCTATTATAACGGAATGAATAATTTGATAAAATTTGACAGAAAATAGCATTTAGCATATCGTATGAAACTTGGAAGGAGGAAATCAGACACAAGATTCAAAAAATTGAGAAGAATGATCTTGCTTCTATTATAACGGAATAAATAATTTGGTAAAATTTGATGAAAAATAGCGTCTACGATATCGTTTGAAACTTGGAAGGAAATCGAACAGAAGATTGACAAAATTGAGAAGAATAATCTTGCTTCTATTATAACGGAATGAATAATTTCATAAAATTTGACAGAACATAGCGTTTAGCATATCGTGTGAAACTTGGAAGGAGGAAATCAGACACAAGATTGAAAAAATTGAGGAGAATGATCTTACTTCTATTATAACGGAATGAATAATTTGGTAAAATTTGAGGGAAAATGGCGTGTCTAGGATATCGTGTGAAACTTGGAAGGAAATCGGGCGAAAGGCGAGTGTCACAGGGGCGTGGTTTGTAGATAGAGCCCGACGTAAACATTGTCAGGCTCGGACCGGCTGAGGCAGGCTCCTGGTTAATTCTCCCAAATGTTTTCCTGTCTCAGTTGCGTGTTATTCTTCGCCACGTTAGTACGAAATGGCTCAACGCCCGACCGATTTTACTGTTGATCGTGCCACGCGCCATCTAAACTTCCACAGGCTTCCAAACAGAGCTCGCTTAGTAATATTTATTCTATATCCGTTGGAAAGATAAGTTCAGTTATATACGCAAATCGATCTAGGATATAAGGTGCGAATAATGAGTTTATAAGACCTGAATTCCGAGAAGGGCTGTTTATATAAACGTTAGATAAGAATTGAGGGTTCAAGCGAATTGCGTTTCTCACTAATCGATCGCATAAAGATAGAAGTACCTTCTTTGAGTGAAAAGAATATACAGATCGTAGTTATCTTACGATTATAAACCCACGATCTCAATAAAATCCTAACAATTTTGTCACCGTTCCAAGAAAAATTTCGGGTCAGTGATCCGAGCTTTCGTTGAACACGGAGAAGATACCTGTGAATTTATTTTCTCAAAGAAGCTGATACTTTACGTAGCTAGAGAAATAGCAATTTAAATGTGCTTCTTTAACGATTATTTAATTAGTCAGGCACGCGGTTAATCCTCGCTGATGTCTCTCTGTCTCGTTTACGCGTTAGTCTCGAATTCCTCTGACATTCGCAAGAGTTCGACTGTAATATTCCTCGGAAAATATTCTTGTAAACGTGTCCTTAGGAAGAAAAGAAAAAAAATTCGATCCTTGTAACTTTAGATAGTAGAAGATCCTCGTAGGTGTTAAGAAGTTAATCACGCGAATCAGTAGCGCCTTGCACCTTATCCTCGGCGATTTTTCGAAAAGGCCGAGCGAGTATCCAGGTCGCTATTTATCCTAGATACATCCTGGTAATCCGACCCGTAATCCTATCTCCGAAGGCCTGTTTTAATAGCCGTTAAAGCCCCGGCCGACTGTCGTAATCCGTGATTCGTTCTCACGCGAGCGCCGCGTGGGCATCATCCAATGACTCAGGCGTCCGTCATCCTTTAATTATCCCCCGCGTCCACGCGTTTTCAATTATCGCTTTTGTTTGCATCTGCTGCGCGGGCTCCACGCCCTGCATATTTCAAGACAGACCTTTAGCCGAGTCGCCGCACTCGTTATTAGCATGCGATGAATAATTTCCCCGGGAAACGGCCCTTTTGTCGATTGTTCTCCGCTTCCAGCGTTTCGCCGGGGGAACGTCGCGTCGCGACGCGGGGATCAGATTTTCTTACTTCCACGTGTAGCATTCTACCCCCGTTAATTCCCCGAACCATCTCATCCTCTCCGCCGCTTCTTCCTCCGTGGTTTCCTTTTTTTTTTCTCGAATTTGTCCAAGTTCCGAAAGCTTTAGGAAATTTTTCGAGACGGGATCGTTTCTAGGGTTTCGGGATTCGGGTCGAGTTTAATATCGAGAGAGTGTTTGAATGCGTTAACAGAATATTTTTGTTTTATTTTTTGCGTTGAGAGAAAGGGTGGTTTATGGTCGTATCGATCGGAGATTGTTTCGATGAAACTGGTTAATTTAAATTGGTAATTAATGAAATATTTTGGAATTCACGGTGGAGCTGGTTTTAATATCTCGATGCTTTTGGCAGGATCTTTCATTTTTGCTAATTTGCATTGCCATTGTTTGTAATTTTTCAACCTTTTCTTCCTTTGTGCCTTATATTTCTGTGTTTTTTGGCAGGTTTTTTTTGTTCGGTGATTTACGTTGACAGCGTGCTTTGACTGCTTCAACGTTTTATGGGAAGCTTGTTTCCTCTGGCTTCCATTAAAATTACTTCGAGCGTTCCGACGTTTTTGGCAGTCTTCTTTGTTTTTTTTTCTCCGTTTCTTGCGAAGAGGACGTTACGGGACGATATCCGAGAGCGGAAAAGGAGCGACTTTCGCGTTTTCGAAACGAGATCCTTGTCTTTGAAGTCTTCTTAATTCGATCACGCTGGTTGAACCCGCTTTCAGCGTTTTCATGCCGCACGCTTGCACGAATGCGAGTACACCGTGTAACCGTTTTCAGGATTATTATATTCAACGAGACGGTATTAAAATTTTCTTCAGAGTTTCTCCCGTTCGTTTTTTCCCCGCTCGCGCTGTTCTCGAATTCGTAATTTCGAGATAGACCAGGCAAAGGAGCGGTTTTTTTGAGAACGTTCCCGTTTGCGGACGGATTCTTCTCGATCGAGAGATTACGTCGTGCTAGAAGCAGGATTAGTAACCGTAGAGCGTTCCTTTATCTTTGACAGAGCGTTCGCGAAGAAACGAGAATGTGAAACTCGATAATGGTCGCGACTGTTTCCCTCGAACGTTTCCTCGTTACTCTTGTGTTTCGCGCAGATGCTTGTTCGAAAAGGAGAGAAGAAAAAAAAAAAAAAAATAGAGCTTTCAATGCACGTTTCTTCGGAAAGACGCATAACGTTACCTCGTTTCACATGCATGGAATTTATATACTTCGGGGTTCTTTATGGCTGCTCGAGTATTTTAGTCAGAAAAGTCGGATTTTGGTTGCTTTATCGTCGGAATTTTTATTCCACGTCTATTTTATCGCTGCGTGTAACCGTGTAACGGGCCAAGAAGACATATTCATAGGTCGTTTCTTGCTCCATGTACCGATGATATTGCAAATTTGTTTTTCTCACGTCGATTCGCCGGACTTGGAAAGAACCAGTCGCCGGGAAAAAAGCACGAGGAATAAACGAACAAACAACCGCGCGAACGCCAAATATAAAATTGACCAAAAAGTCACTCTTCTCTCTACCCGGTAAAACTTCCACCATTTTCCTCGCCCGACTTTTCATCGATCTTCGCATCCTTGCTCTGTCACTTGAACGCTAAAATTCCCCAAATTGCTTTGTGGTTTATAACTTGCGTATTTCACAGAATATTCGTTCAACGATATCCGCGTTGGCAATTAAGTTCCATTTCGAAGTAATAAAATAATTCCTCTCGAATCTTTTACTTGGACCATTTCTTCAATTACCGACTCGTTTAATCTCCTTTTCAAACCTCCAAAAATCTGACAGGATATAATTAATAAAACGATCCAGTCATAGTAGAAAGATAAAAAGAACAATACTCAACCCTTGAATTCAGTCCTAAGTTTCCAAGATGCGATCTTCACAAATATTTAACCCATTTGCATCACTGAGCGGAATAATCCGCGCCCGATAATTGGTACTTATTTATTAGAAATTTATTTACCGTGTAACTACCTGCGAAAATAAATATTTCAGTTAATACGTCGTATAAGATGATTTTACTTTAGAGTTTGTTTAATTTTTGGATTAAATATAAACAAGAGTTTCTCTGTTACACTTAATTTCGATCAAAGGCTTGAAAGACTCTCTTCAGAACGTGGATGCAAATGGATTAAACAACATATTTAATTAAATGAAAAATATAATCAATAAATCAAACCACCCCATTGTCACATTAAAAAGACAAACCTGTTCTCAACACGCGATGTAGCCCCAAATTTCCAAGACACGATACAAAATACAAACGTCTAGATTTCTCAGAAATCTAAGACGCGTTTAATCAAGTGCAAAGTAATCTGCGAAGATATAATCAACGAATCGCAAATTCCAGCCTACTGTAGCAGTAGAGAGAGAGAGAAAACGGTTGTCATCCTGAGTCCGAAATTTCCAAAGCAGTAGAGAAAGCGTAAACGTGGCGATTCCATAGAAAATCAAGCGGCAGCCATCCAGCAGCTCGCTAAAATTCCCGCCTACTCGAGATTCCCGGAGATTATCGGATCGCTGGGTAGCTCCGCGAGATCCTTAAACCGTCCCTGGAGTAGGTAAATCCTCGAGGCCTGGAGTGCGAGAGCGAGGAAGATAAAGGGAGAGAGGAGAGACTATCGCGACGGCACGGTGAGTCTAGGGAATTTCGGAGGTGTCAGGTGCACGTGGTTGCTTTTATTCAGCCGTGCGGTCCTTCAACCGCCCGACAACCCTTAAATTGCCGGGGGCACTTCCGCCGGTACTTCCGGGGCCGAAGTTCCTCGCCGGCTCCTTTGTCTTCGCGATCCGCTCCGTCGCGACGCGTCGATGCCTTTCGCCCGATTTTCCCTCGGACCAGACGCCGATTTGTCGCGAGGCTAAGGGCCGCGGCCTAACGATCCCACTCGTTCCGGCCCCGTTTCTTCCTCTTTTTCGCCTCACTTTATTCCGTTGTCTTCTTCAGTTGACCCTGAAACGGACTTCTCTCCGCTCCCCCGGGGATTAGTTCCCGGGTTCCTCCCGGAACCCTGCATTCTTCCGACACTTTCTCTCGCTCCCGGCGTTTCCGCCGATTCGCTGGTCTGCTACGATTTTAGGCTTTTAGGAGACACCTGGGCTTCGTTTAGCGAAAACTGGAGAAATACGTAAACGTCAACGCGATTAGAACAGGATAGGGAGTTATGCTATATTTTTAGACAGAATCCTAATCCAAACCTAACCCAAATCTAACTCTCACCATCGCTGCATTAATGGGTTAACCCATTTGCATCATTCAGCGGAATAATCCGCAGGTAATAACTTACTTATTTATTTTAAATTTAAAGATGCAAATGGGTTAACCTCTGATACATAGTATCAATCCCAACTTATTTTGTAATACAGGTATAAATGTTGCCCACCGTCCCAAAATTTAAAGATGCGTTCAGGTAGTAGTCAGTCTGAAGTATTATGGTTTGTCGAGATTTTTGGGCTGAGACACCCGACTTCGTTTAGAAAAAAACTGGAGAAATGCATAAACGTCAGCGCGATTAGAGCAGGATAGGAAATTATACTATATTTTTAGATCTAACCCTGACTATCTCATCATTATTTTCTTTTAACCTTCGATACATAGTATCAACCTCGACTTATTTCCTAATACAGGTATAAATGTTGCCCACTGCTCCAAAATTTAAAGATTGCTTCCTGTAGTAGTCAGTCTGAAGTATTATAGTTTGTCGAGGTTTTTGGGCTGAGACACCCGACTTCGTTTAGAAAAAAACTGGAGAAATACGTAAACGTCAGCGCGATTAGAGCAGGATAGGAAATTATACTATATTTTTAGATCTAACCCTGACTATCTCATCATTATTTTCTTTTAACCTTCGATACATAGTATCAACCTCGACTTATTTCCTAATACAGGTATAAATGTTGCCCACTGCTCCAAAATTTAAAGATTGCTTCCTGTAGTAGTCAGTCTGAAGTATTATAGTTTGTCGAGGTTTTTGGGCTGAGACACCCGACTTCGTTTAGAAAAAAACTGGAGAAATGCATAAACGTCAGCGCGATTAGAGCAGGATAGGAAATTATACTATATTTTTAGATCTAACCCTGACTATCTCATCATTATTTTCTTTTAACCTTCGATACATAGTATCAACCTCGACTTATTTCCTAATACAGGTATAAATGTTGCCCACTGCTCCAAAATTTAAAGATTGCTTCCTGTAGTAGTCAGTCTGAAGTATTATAGTTTGTCGAGGTTTTTGGGCTGAGACACCCGACTTCGTTTAGAAAAAAACTGGAGAAATGCATAAACGTCAGCGCGATTAGAGCAGGATAGGAAATTATACTATATTTTTAGATCTAACCCTGACTATCTCATCATTATTTTCTTTTAACCTTCGATACATAGTATCAACCTCGACTTATTTCCTAATAC
>NIJG01000003.1:744549-783114 GCA_002201625.1 Euglossa dilemma
AAAACCACATATTTTCTTTAAAAAACAAACGATGGGTTTAACTTGAAAACAATCGCAATATTAACAGACTTAATTTAAGTTAATTAAATCTGTTAATATCGTATAATTGAAGCAACCCATCCGTCAAATTGACGGGTCCCGTAAATCTAGTGTTAATGAGTTAACCTATTTGCATCATTGAGCGGAATAATCAGCACTTAATATCTGTTACTTATCTATTTTAAATTTATATCCTGTGCAATTACCGTAAAGATGCAAATGGGTTAATCTCTGATACACAGTATCAACCCCGACTTATTTCCTAATACAAGTATAAATGTTGCCCACTGTCCCAAAATTTAAAGATTCCTTCCTGTAGTAGTCAATCTGAAGTATTATGGTTTGTCGAGGTTTTTGGACTGAAACATCCGAATTCGTTTAGAAAAAAACTGGAAAAATACGTAAATGTCAAAGCGATTAGAGCAGGATAGGAAATTATACTATATTTTTAGACCTAACCCTAACAACCGTTTCATTATTCTCTTTTAACCTCCGGTACATAGTATCAACCCCGACTTATTTCGTAATACAGGTGTAAACATTGTCTACTGTCCCAAAATTTAAAGATTCCTTCCTGTAGTAGTCAATCTGAAGTATTATGGTTTCTCAAGGTTTTAGGGCTGAGACACTCGACTTCGTTTAGAAAGAAACTGGAGAAATACGTAAATGTCAAAGCGATTAGAGCAGGATAGGGAATTATACTATATTTTTAGATCTAATCCTATTCCAAACCTAACCCAAATCTAACCCTCACCATCGCTGCATTAATGGGTAAACCCATTTGCATCATTGAACGGAATAATCCGCACTTAATAACTGTTACTTATCTATCTTAAATTTATTTACCATGCAATTACCATAAATATGCAAATGGGTTTACCTCTGATACATAGTATCAACCCCGACTTATTTCGTAATACAGGTATAAATATTGTCCATCCTCCCAAAAGATTCCTTCCTGTAGTAGTCAGTTCGGAGTATTTATTAACCCTTTGAGCTCGGCGATTTTTCCGTTACAGGGAAGTAGTAATTTAAAAACCTTCTGCCATAAAGTCGAGATGATACTTCTGAAACGGTAAATAAGAAATCGTATAGAAATTAAGACTAAAATTATTTTACTTCGACATTCCACTTATCGTTGACTAATTTAAAATTTGATATATTAACGAATTAAATGAAGAATGATGCTCGCCTCTCGTTCAAAGTATCGTTACCAAAGTTCACGTGTAAATTTGCTACAATGAAAAATTTTTAAACACGACGATATTTTTCCTTTAACCCTGGAGGATCCATCCTCGTATACGAGGATCCCCTATCATTTGCTTCAAATTTCACGTTATTCGCTTTTCTCGTTAAACGGCGAATATAATAGCGTTCGTTGGCGGCCGCGGCGCAGGAATTTGAAAACGAGTGTCGTGAAACACGATAGTAGCCAGTTAATTAACGATGTTAATATTTTAAAGTAATTACTAGTGGTATTGATATTTGATGAAACCGGTGTGTTTGTTATATGATTTAATGGGATGTAATTAAACGTCAGTTAATAATTAAATATCCGTTTCGTTTTGCCGCGCATATTTCCACGATTTACTCGTAACATTTGAGTAACACTTTATACCTCTTTTATTACACGGAGAGATTCAGGTGTGGCTTGGTGGAGCCTCGGTCAGGTCATCCTTCGTTCTCTCCATAATCTCAGACACTCGCAGTCCAAACAGCCTTCTTTCGCACCTCTGACACTTTAGACTAATTGTAAGTACTCTTCATTCACACGTCCATCTGTCTGACCCTAACACTCTTGGCTCGACAGAAATTCCGTCACCCTCTAAACGGTAAAGCGATACCGTTGTCTTTCGTCGTTGTTTTCTCGTTCCTCGTTTCTTAAACATGATATCTGTCACGAAGAAACCCAATAGAGAATCCGGAGTAAAATATTCTTGAACATTTAAATCGGTATTTAACAAAGATTCGTTGATCCCATAATTTTCATAGTTTCTCAAATTTCCGTGGGTATTTTAGAAACAGTAAGATACCCAAAACAGAACTTGGAGCAGATAAATTAAGAAAAAGGAGACGAATGTCAGTGAAAGCGACGGAGCGCGATGGCAATCGGTCATTAACCACGAATTTTATGCCAAGGACCACTTAGCATAGAGAATAAGTTGAACGGAGAATATCGTATGATAATCAGAGAGAAAGATAACGAAAATTTGCTTTGTCGCGAAAACCACCGGCAATTTTTCCATGCACGCGTTACATTCCATCCCTTGAAACCTCCCACGTCGATTTTCCCACGAAAGCCTGGCCGATCTTGGCTTAATCCTCGAGTTACACGGAGGCGCGATCACCGGTCTGAAATCGAGGACTTAGTCTCGGATTTAGGGGTTTTTNTACATAGTATCAACCCCGACTTATTTCGTAATACAGGTATAAATATTGTCCATCCTCCCAAAAGATTCCTTCCTGTAGTAGTCAGTTCGGAGTATTTATTAACCCTTTGAGCTCGGCGATTTTTCCGTTACAGGGAAGTAGTAATTTAAAAACCTTCTGCCATAAAGTCGAGATGATACTTCTGAAACGGTAAATAAGAAATCGTATAGAAATTAAGACTAAAATTATTTTACTTCGACATTCCACTTATCGTTGACTAATTTAAAATTTGATATATTAACGAATTAAATGAAGAATGATGCTCGCCTCTCGTTCAAAGTATCGTTACCAAAGTTCACGTGTAAATTTGCTACAATGAAAATTTTTTAAACACGACGATATTTTTCCTTTAACCCTGGAGGATCCATCCTCGTATACGAGGATCCCCTATCATTTGCTTCAAATTTCACGTTATTCGCTTTTCTCGTTAAACGGCGAATATAATAGCGTTCGTTGGCGGCCGCGGCGCAGGAATTTGAAAACGAGTGTCGTGAAACACGATAGTAGCCAGTTAATTAACGATGTTAATATTTTAAAGTAATTACTAGTGGTATTGATATTTGATGAAACCGGTGTGTTTGTTATATGATTTAATGGGATGTAATTAAACGTCAGTTAATAATTAAATATCCGTTTCGTTTTGCCGCGCATATTTCCACGATTTACTCGTAACATTTGAGTAACACTTTATACCTCTTTTATTACACGGAGAGATTCAGGTGTGGCTTGGTGGAGCCTCGGTCAGGTCATCCTTCGTTCTCTCCATAATCTCAGACACTCGCAGTCCAAACAGCCTTCTTTCGCACCTCTGACACTTTAGACTAATTGTAAGTACTCTTCATTCACACGTCCATCTGTCTGACCCTAACACTCTTGGCTCGACAGAAATTCCGTCACCCTCTAAACGGTAAAGCGATACCGTTGTCTTTCGTCGTTGTTTTCTCGTTCCTCGTTTCTTAAACATGATATCTGTCACGAAGAAACCCAATAGAGAATCCGGAGTAAAATATTCTTGAACATTTATATCGGTATTTAACAAAGATTCGTTGATCCCATCATTTTCATAGTTTCTCAAATTTCCGTGGGTATTTTAGAAACAGTAAGATACCCAAAACAGAACTTGGAGCAGATAAATTAAGAAAAAGGAGAAGAATGTCAGTGAAAGCGACGGAACGCGATGGCAATCGGTCATTAGCCACGAATTTTATGCCAAGGACCACTTAGCATAGAGAATAAGTTGAACGGAGAATATCGTATGATAATCAGAGAGAAAGATAACGAAAATTTGCTTTGTCGCGAAAACCACCGGCAATTTTTCCATGCACGCGTTACATTCCATCCCTTGAAACCTCCCACGTCGATTTTCCCACGAAAGCCTGGCCGATCTCGGCTTAATCCTCGAGTTACACGGAGGCGCGATCACCGGTCTGAAATCGAGGACTTAGTCTCGGATTTAGGGGTTTTTCTTTCTTTTTTTTTTTTTAAATAATACGAAGAGCACTCCGCGAGTTATTGATCCCCGGCGCAGAGAGGAAACCCGATTTGCGTTACAGCAGCCGAGGCGAAGCCTTAACAACAAGATCACCGGGGTCTGATTGCGAATTTTAAACGTTCAGTGATATCGTCTTGCGGGATCAGCTTTCCAATATCGTTGAAAGTGCAGGGGAGCCGCCTTATACCTGAAACGATCCATTCATTGTAATCTCGAATGCCGCGGAATCAGTGTTCGATAGGATCTCTCAGCCGCCCCCCTCTTTCGCAATAAGGGCGAGTATTTTGTTCGCTAAGGAGAAACCAATAAACGCGGCAAGAAAATAGCCCGCTTAAAAACGAGAGAAAAGAAAGAGGAAGGGAGGGAAAAAATGCCAGCCAATCGCGAAAATATCCAATCAGGTACTACGATCTCTGAACGGTATCGAGAAGGAGTAGTAAACTAATATCCCATTCCCGTTGAAATATCTCCGTGTCTACAGGGTGTCCGATTTTACTCGCTCGTCGTGTGCAAAATTTGTCAAATGCAAAATTTGTCAAACATTTTTAGCGAATAATAAAAATTACAACGGTGAACCAAGTTTTGGACTTTTTCTCCTCTTTCAGTTATCCGATTTTTATCGAAAATCATTAGGTGACTTTTAGTTACTAAAAAGTCATCTTCATCCCTTGGAAAAGAAAGAGTATATATAGGAAATTCGTATTCTATTGAATTTGTTATTTAGGAAAATTATATATCGTGCGTCTAGGAAGAATGGAATTTCGTTTCTCCCGGTATCACAGAAGATTAAACGCAGGATCAAAGGGGACTTGATTGTGTTTCTCGTATCAAAGATACATTACGGTACGTCTGCGTATTTGCTTAAGAAGGCGCGACCGTTTGCCGGAGAAAAGGGGATGAAAGGAAGGGACGAAAAACACGGAGAAACGCAACGCGGACGGTCTGAAATCGGGGACGGTTCCAAGAAATCTTCTCACGACGAAGGGGAGAGTTTTTTCCTTTGTTCGATCCGGCCGGCTCCGAGGGAATTTTTCGTGGAATCTTGTTGGTATGCGTCGCAGAAATATCGGGGAGAACTGCGTGCAAAGTGGAAGGATTTATGGTTGAGTATTTTCGGACCACGCGGTGACTCATGGTCTCTGTGTCTTCTCAAGGTTTTGTCGATTAAGGGTATATGTCATCTCGACTATTAAGGGTTGAAATCTCGAACGTTGCTTTAATCGTGTTTATTTCGTAGACATACGTTTTGCAGTCGCTTAATACCATCATCGTTGTTGTACGTCTCGTCAAGGTCTTATCGATTAGGGGTTGAAACTTCGAATGTTCCTCAGTCGTTTAATTTAATAGTTCAGGAGTATAGGAGCGATTCATGAGCTACGATGATCGTTACTCTACGTATCCTCAAGGTCTCGGCTGTTAGGGGTTGAAACTTCGAACGTTGCTTTAATCGTAACTTTAATTTCACACCCTGTTTATCGACAAAGATTGAAGTTTCTTCACGCTCCATTGCGAACATTAACAGGTATAACAACCTGATATTATCCTAATAATCCGTATTATCGATCTCCACGGTGTTTATTTCGCGGATATATGGCAATGATACATTCGCCGCGATATTTGTCGACTGCTGTAACTTTAGTAGCCTCGTGTACGTTACGTGGAGGGCCACGGGAGTTGGTAAGTTGGTTCTCGAGGACGAAATCGAGGGGAATAATCGTGGATAAACCTACTAGACCCGCGGAGAAGAAGTTGGAAAAATATTGTTGACTGGCTTGGCGGAGCTGGTGGAATTGCCGGCAGTTGCTGAAGAACGGAAAGAAGTTCTAACGAAGAAGAGAGAGAGAGAAGTTCCGCTCGGAATTTGTTAGGACGAAAACTTCGATGGGCGTTGTAATGCTTGTAGACACTCCCAGGCGAGCTTCGGCAAATCTTTGCGTTACGTTCCGCAATCATCGGTGAATCACTGAGAGTGTACTCGGCAAATTGCTACGGATTACGAGATGTATCATTATATCACCGGAAAATCGATCGTGTTTTGCCCGGGGATATTTAGAAGGCGGATTATTCCGTTGAAGGTGAATGAAAAACGCTTCTTCGAGGAAAAACAAATCGCAGGAACATCATTTTCGTCTTTATGTAACGGCACAAGCAATCGTGGGAATTCCGAAACTCTTTGGTTCTGTCGCATGATCGTTCGCAAACATTCCATGCGATAACGTCTAAGATGGCGGGATTGCAGCTAGCGAAGATTAAAACGATGACTCTCACTTGTCGTAAATCTCGTTTGGAAAATAATAATTCGAACCAACGAAAAAGAGAAGAAGAAAAAGGGAAGAAAAAAAAAACAGAAAAACGGTAAAAAGGTCAGGGCAAAGCGCCTCAAAAATTACTTAATCGCGGAGAGTAGGGAACTCTTGAAGCCTCGGTGGAAAACGCGAAGCGTAACCAGGACGCAGGGCGGTTGTTAAATTTCCGCTAGAAAATAACGAGTCGGTTTTTAAAAAGCACACCCCCGTCTGCTTGAAGGGGTTGTCGCGTGACAGAACGGTGCGTAAACGGGGGGTATAAAGGGGCCGCCTTGCTCATTAGAGAATATAATCCGCGATAAAATTGTAACGTGGGCGACGCGTCGATGGGAGCGCAGAACGTGATAAGTGCGCCTTCCTCCTCGTGTCGTGGTTACGTCCTCGTGTTCTACGCGATGGCGTGACTGCCTCCGCGAGCACGCAGGCGGACACGCACCTGTAAATGTCTTCGACACCCACGTCCAGGCAAAGAATCTCCTCTGCCAATGGCGTCCTTGCTCGAGCCTTCTACGGCCCGCTCCGACCAGCTCCGTTAGATAATCCACGGCCTTCCAAGCATCTTCCAAGCTTTCGAGACACGCTAATCACGGTCCACGAGTTGCTGGAATTCTCTGCAATCCCCGGCTCCCTGATAGTCGTTTCTTTATTCCTAGAAACGCAATTAGTCGAGCTCGATAACGATCTCGTCGATGTCGCGAGAATTTTTCCAACGGTCAGGACTTCGTTTTCTTGCAACTCGAATTAAGCCTGATAGAGACGTTGAATCGGGATTGATACGATTTTAGCGTGCAGCAGAATTTTAGCAATTAGCTCGTACGTGTCGTGAGTTCGGGAAGCTTAAGGGTTGTTACTTTCGCGGGGTGTGTAGCGTGACGAGTCGTCGAAACGGAGGATTCCAAAAACTTTTGACTCGCGGTGAAAAATCGGCTGATAGTTCAATTAGCTTACAACCTGGCTAATTCTCAGATCTTTGATAATTAAACCGTTCTTCTCACGCTTGACTTCCAAAATAATTCAAACGAAAAATTCTCTCGCCGATAATTCACTCAGACCTGACCTAAGATCTCGGAGTCCACTCTACTTTACTATACCTTTACGTCGGGAAATTCGTAAATCTGCAGGAACGCGAGACACACCGTTTTCATGGGGTTTTCACGGCGAGCGATGAAAACAGCAGGCAATAATCTTGGCGTGGAATCCGGCGAGTTCTCGGACGAGGGAATCGATGAAGGGTGAGGTGGAACGGGGTGTGCGGAGGCCGATGCACGGCACATGTCGACGGTATACGTCGGTATATCGAATTATCAGGAATTTGGGTCACGTTCACCGGGCAGTATCGGAAATTCGCGCAGTCGGTCGCGATCGATCGCGATTGATTAATTTCGGAAAACTAGCGGCGAATTTTCGGCGGAACACGAAATTTCGGGTTTGTCGGATGGTGAATCGAGAGCCGTTCGAGGACCGCGCGGGTTTCCCGGGATGGTTTGGGACTTTGATCGGGACAAAATCGGTCTGCCGTGCCTTATCGGGGAATAAAGTTCCGTTGTCCGATCGTGAAGCGTTGATCCCGTGGTTATCAGCGCGGCGTGGCTCGGGACGGGACGAAGGGTCGACCGGGGCCGTATCGACGGCCGGATTAAGGGCGTTTTAATTTATATCACTGGCCCGGAGGAAGTACTCGAAGCGTGCACCGGCCAGGCGGACTAATTGAAAGCGAACGCTTCCTGCCATTGTTTCGTTCCGCTCTGCAACGATCGCTCGCGACGAGAATCCGATCGTCCGCGGGCCTGCGAATATTCGCTAGGAGATTATTCCGTGCGGAGGAAGATGGATCGGGCGATTAGCCAGGAGCGACGGGGTTTCGTGGAATCCCGCGGAGCGATGGGTGCACCCCTGGGTGAGCGCGTTAAACGATTCGAGTCGACAGCTGGCCGAGAGAATCCGCGACGATTCTGCTGCGAACGAGGCGCGCCGTTCGATTGGACGCGGGGAATCGGGAACGAGGGCGAAATTAAGGGTTAAACGGTCGATCGAGGGGTTGCAGTGGAAGGGAGGTAGAACGGGCGAACTCTACCAACTTCCTCCACTTTCGTTCGTCCCAAATCAAATTTCCTGCACAACAAACTCCCTTGTGTACTCTCGCTGGCACTAAGCATCGCATGACTAAGCAACTCACCCTCCTGCCGCTCTCAGCATCCCTCGCGAAAGAGCAGCTCGCGTGTGTTAGGTCGGTCACGGAAGTCGCGCGGCAAACTTCCAGGGGTATACGTCCCGGTACACCCCGAGTGATCGAACGAAGAAACCGGAAAGAAAGATCCCTGGCCGTTCTCATCGAGCGATGCAACCCCTCCGGCTGGGTCTCTCGAATTTTTTCCTTTTTTTCAGCGCCGACCGAACCAACCGTTCTCTCTCCGCCGTTGGTTTCCTCTTCCAGCCGCCATTGGCCACGCCACGGGGAAGAAACGGCACGGATAATGGTGGCGTGAGGGGCGGAAAGGATGCAAGAGGGGGGGTGGCTGGTGTTGGATAGTAAAATATTGGCCAGACCGGCGGGCGCCACCAACGACTTTTTCATCGGACCACGACGACGACGCCGCCGACGACGACGACGAAGACGAGGACGTTCGACTCTCGCTCTCTTTTTCCAGCCACTGACCCCTCCGGACGCGCGTTCACCCCTTTTCCGGTTCCCCCATGCTTCCTGGATGGCTCTCTCCGTCTCTCCTCTAGCCGCCTGCATGGCGACGCGGTCGCGAAACTTTCGTTATCTTCCCTGCTCGCTTGTTAGGTGTTCCCCGACCGTGTTTGCGCCCGCTTCCGTCTTTGTTTTCTCTCGCGTCCCTTTCGCTGCGTCTTCCGCCATCGTACGACGCCGCGATGCGGGGTGGTTCCACGTTTCCCGACCACGCGGGCAAAATATAAATGCGCACGTCCACAGGGTGCTCGTGGTCGCTTATGGCAGACTTCTTGGTCGATGGCCTTTGCCTCGGTCTTCGGAATTTAGAACGCAGTCGAATTTCCAACGCGAGTTTTAACCCTCTTGGATTTTCCATCGACTATTTCAAGTTTTCCACCTCGGATTTTGTAAGCTTCTGTTCGTATCGGAAAATTTCCTTGCGAAATATCGCGCTGCGAATATATTGATTTTCAAATCGGAAGCTTTGATCGCGTTTTGTAATTTCTATAGCTCCCTTTTTCCCTTTGTCGCGTCACGCACCGAGTCGTATCGCGCGTTGTATTTAACGAGTTGTTACTCCACGTCGAGAATTTTGTTTTGACGTTTCGTCGAGTGCGTGATGTATCGCGTGTTCGTTTTTCATCGGTGGAAAGTAACCTCGATTATTTACTTTTATTCGGTTTCTATTCGCAACGACGGAGGTTAAGCTACCGAGATTTTTTCTTGAAAATTTCTCACGTTCTTTGAATCGCGTTTTTACGACTCGCGTCGGAGGATAAGTTGGGATCTTAACGCGTTAAAATATGCAGATTAGATGACGGAATAACAGGGTGATATCGTCGCCGTTGAGCGAGGGATAGATAAAATTCCGAAATTTTTATTCCCCGGTACACTTTTATTACCTACACCAAGTCTATTACTTGTTTCATCTCCGGCGCTAAACGAAGTTACAAGGGGTGCCCGTGGCCGTGGCAGAAGTTGCAAAATAGTATGTAAATTTTAAACTTATCGCCGTATAAATTTTAATATTTTTCAAAAGCCTTTGAGGCGGCTCAGGCTGAAATTGCGTTCGCCACGGCAGTCGAGTGAAAATTTCATTCAGCGTCGTTCAGTTTCGGTATATCCTGATGAATTTTATTTCCCCCGCCTCGTCAAACGTTCTATTCACGCGGATCGTAATTTATCCCGCGACAAATTTGTTTCTACGCCTCCACGCCTCGATCCATATTCTAACGTCCAAAGAAAATATCGCTATTCCAAACTCGGTGCGAACACGAGTTTCCCCTATTCGCTTCGTTAGCAAAAAAGAAACGGGAGAAAATCTTTTCCTTTCATGTCTTTGCGCTCTTCCGCATAGATTCCAGTTCTAACTTCGACCGAACGAATCGTTGTTCTATTCCCAAACTCGACGAAGATCGCCTCTGTTATCCTTTCGTTTTATCGACGGATCCATCGGAAACGAAAAATATTCGCGGAACCACGCGACAAATGTTTTCCTAAATTTCTACACCTTTCGACATCGATCACGACTCTAACTTCTGAAGAAGAAATCCTCGTTCCATTCCCAAACTCGACGAAGACAGAATCCCTTATCCTTTCGCTTCGTTAACGAGAAGAGAAACGAGGAAGAAGAAAAAAAAAAAGAAATCCGCGGAACAGTGCGAAAAATTGCATCCCTTTTCCATGGAAGAAGTTCCGCTTCATTATTTCAGCACTCCACAAAGCACTTCATCCGATCCCTTTCGCATTGACTCTCAGGGGCCAAAAGTAAGATGAAACAGTCGCGACAGTTGCACATTTAAAGCGCATCCTCCATTGTTACTCCTTCTTCTGTCTACCGGGCCGGTTTTCACGGGGTTGTTTACGTAGACAACCGATTTGAATCGTGCAATCTCCGCGCCCCATTTTCTCCGGGTACAGAGGAACGTTCTTTCGATGTTTATCCTCTGCTCTGGCTAACCGCAACAGCCGTCGGAGGAGAAGACGCTTCCTCGGCGTCGTTTCGCCTCGAATTTGTCCAATTTTTAATTACCGATTCTCACACCAACTATAAACTCGTTCGTACTCGTATCGGGAATCGGGAAAAGCCAGCGCGTGCTCTGCTTCGAGTAGTACATAGCCTCGAGCGAGTTAAGTTACGTCGCGAGATAAAAGTTGCGGGAAAACACGTCTCGCAGAGGTTCGTGTCCGGAAGCTTCGAACAGGTTACGCGTATATTCGGACAGTTGGACTGACTGAAATTTTATTTAACGCCCCTAGACATCGCGTCTTTGCGAATTCGCGTTTCGCGAGGAGATGAAACGAGAGAAAATAGCATTAGAGAAAACTCGCCAGTGGCTAGCATCTTTCGTTTTTGGAGCTGTAAAAATTGGCTACCTAATGTACTAAAAATCGGAAGCTATAAAGAATGAATTTTTTCCAAAANGAACTAAAAATCGAAAGCTATAAAGTATGAATTTTTTCCAAAATCGTGTCTTCGAAACGTAAAATGTTCGAAACCTATGTAATTCGAATCTAAATCGAAATTCGCTGTGAAAGTTACGATTTTTGTAGTTTCTTCGCTCTGAGTACGCTGATACGCTTCCACGATACGCATTCAACAGTTTAAACATCGGAATCTAAACGTAGATAGTCTAGACAAGTGACGTTAATTCGGATCAATTTTATCTTCGTTACAACCTGCGGTAGAAGAGAGATATTGGAAGTAAGATCCGTTCACAGGCGAACGTGAGTAGAAAGAAGGCCAGGGAGACCTAGCCCTGGATCAGAGACACGATTCCCACGCGTAGAAGGGAAAATTAGTCTTGATCAGAAGGAGGGAACAAACGATTGGGTTTTTACCGTGGTCAGGTGAAGAACATTGCCGCGAGAAAAACCGGGGCGTCCCAGTTTCTTCGTCGGCTGGCCGTTTCGCAGCAAACGAGGCTTGGTTAATTTCCCCTGGCCGGGAAAGGGAAAGGGAAAGGAAGGAAAAACCGAGAGGAGGAGGGAGAAAAAGCTGTGGCAATTTGGACGCGCGCGTGCCATTATTGCGAAACTCGTAATGCGCGGGAACATCCCGTGGAACCGCGGCCCTTTTACGCCTTCTGATGCAACCAGACTAGCTGTCCCGCGGAATTCCCGCGGAATTTCCGCGGAGTTCCCGCCACTCGACCGACCGCCTAATGGCCGCGACAATTCCGAATTGCGGCTCAGCCCGCTAATGCACTCCGCGAGCCCTCTATAACGCGCGGATGGCTTTTGAATTTTCCTTACTTGCTTTTGTACCACGTTCCGTTATTGTCAGGCGGAAGAGATCCCGGAGAGATCAGTGGACGTCGGAAAATGGACGTCGTTACGTGCACACAAGGTGACCTTAGTTCGCTGGTGAACATCGGCTAGGACATAGGGATTAACGCGTCAAAGAGTTCCAAATAGACGGTTGGTTTTCCCTTTGAGTCACTCTGTAGGTTCAATTAGTGTCTTCTAATTCTCTGAGGCGCAGGATTTCGGAAAATAAAATAGGCTCATATTGCACGGGAATTTTATTGCGTTTGAAATTAAACAAAATTGATATTTTTTATTAACAATCGCGTAATATAGACACAGATGTCGTTAGCTGCACACAGGGTGACCTTAGTTCGCTGGTGAACATCGGCTAGGACATGGGGATTAACGCGTCAAAGCGTTCCAAATAGACGGTTGGTTTTCCCTTTGAGTCACTCTGTACGTTCCATTAGTGTCTTCTAATTCTCTGATGCGCAGGATTTCGGAAAATAAAATAGGCTCATGTTGCACGGGAATTCTATTGCGTTTGAAATTAAACAAAATTGATATTTTTTTTATTAATAATCGCGTAATATAGACACACGTCATTAGGTGCACACAAGGTGACCTTAGCTTGCTAGTGAACATTGGCTAGGATATCGGGATTAACGCGTCAAGGAGTTCGGAATTGACGGTTTTCCCTTTGAGTCACCCTGTAGGTTCCGCTAGTGTCTTATAACTCTTTGATGCGCAGGATTTCAGAAGATGAAGTAGACCCATGTTGCACGGGAATTTTATTGCGTTCTAAATTGAACAAAAGTGGAACTTCGCATAGTATAGACACATGAAAAAATAATAATAATTCAATTCAATTTGTTGTTATACGCTAGCACTCAAATAGACCCTCCGTGTCTATCTATGTACATACGACTATTACACTATTTTAAGATGGGTTATAAAATGTCCCATCGTGCATCAAAAACGTGGGACATTTTTAATCCCTCAGTGCCCGAAAGAGATGAAAACTATCTCTGCGACGAGACGGAATTTCGAGGCATGTCCCGCGAGAAAAAATAATTCGATCATTGAGGTCAGTTCGAGTCAGCTTCGCGTACGGCTTCTTACGATCCAAGCGTGTTGGTTAGTTAAAATAGACTACTCGATCGCTGTGATCGTTACTCACGATTTTTTCGAGAGCGAAGTATCTGAATTATCGGTCAGGTGGTCTTAGACTATCAGCTGAACCGGTGATCGACTTTCGTTTGCCTGAAACGCGGAGCCTTTCTCGGCTCGAGAGACTCGAAGGCTTAGAAGAGTTTTTCTCTATCATCGATCGAGAGATGACCCTGTTCGACCAGTACCCGCGAACTTTACCGGAACCTATGAACCGTGGCTAGCGTTGCTCTCGGTTGAGACGAGTTTCCTCGAGTCTAGCTTATCGTCTTCGGTTTAAGTCGGTTAGGAAAGAAGCAAAGTTACGTCTGATCTTCGGATCTCTTTCCGGAGCCTTCGTTTTTCCAACGACGACATCTGCAGCGAGAGAAAAATCCACGAGAAGTAACGCCGATCTTGTTAAATTTCACCTATCAACCTACTCGCGGGATCTAGAAGAATGGAAAATTGATAGAGACAGATCGAGCGAATTATCGTTATCGTTGTATGTAGATTTTAACGAGACGCAGTGGACTGATCTCTCTCGGTTAGCGGGTTAGACGTAGTTGGATATCGTGGAGAAAAGAAGAAGACGGGACTCGGTCGCCATTATGCGGTTCTCGTCGGGAGACCGTAAAAGTGATCCCGTAAGGGGATTATTATTCGCAGTGTCGCGAGGCGAAAAGGATATTCGATCAAAGCGGATCAAGGGCCAGACGTACGTGTGTCTCGAGGGTGGAGCGAATCTTGACGTGGTCGGAGAAAAAGGAATTAGCAAACGTCGGTGTATCCGCGGTAAGATTAGGGTGCGCTGGCGCGAGAGAAAGGTGTAAATCCGCGAGCGAAGTTGGATCGTGGAAACCTCGACTCTCGTAACAGAGTTCTAACCTAGAACAGCGGTTCTCAACCCCTCTCTTTCCCCGTGTCCTATCCGACTGCGTAATTTTAAAATTGCGCGTATAATAATTCGATTGAGGCAGTTGATGCGTAACCGTGGGTTAGGTTGAGAAGCGCGGTATTAGCATATTTAATAGTCTCGAATCTTCAGCATCCTGTTTAGTCGGTTTACGTCCGTGCGCAGACGTTTAACGAGCGATTTAAAATATCGGGTCCGGTTTTACAACCCTTTTCATTTAAACCTGGATAATTGGGGTTCTATGGGTTTCGAAGTTCCATTGAAAGATGAACTCTCTGTATCCCAGTGTCTTTCAAGGTACCCGCGCGCTGACATATTTTCCTCAAATTAAATTACCGTTCGAAAGAGGTTTCTCATATTAAAACGAAAATGAAGGTAACGAAGCGGAACATCGAGCTCGCCATTACACGGCAGCTCAAAGAACCTTTACGTCGATCTCTGCGACTCAAACGACCTCGTTATCCATCCGACCTAGCGTCGTTATCATTTCATAATCCTCGTATTTTTTCTATCCCGAACTTCCGATCCAATTTCCATCCCGCTCGCCCCCCGCGGCGGCGTTATTCTTCGCGAGTTCGTTCTGGCGAGGGTGATTTTTGCAAAATCTCGAAGTAGCAAAGGCAGAGGCCATAGAGAAAGAGGTTGGCGCTAGGGTGTTGGCGGTTCCAAAGTGTCTGGCAAGGCTATATTTCATACCAGTGTTCCGTATATAATTAATGGCAGGTTCTTCCGCTTCCTCGGCCAATTCCGTGGTCCACGGGCGCCATTAACTTCGTCTCTTTCGCGTGACGCGGACGTAAATGATCGTATTGTACCGCGGTATTCATTTACCTTCTAAATCTCGATTATTACTCGCGGTTGGCGGGACGGAGGGGGAATTATAAGGAACCCGGTGCGGCCGGTGCTCGTCGGTGCCATTTATGGGCAATAAAAGTTCCTCGTGCTTCGCGATCGCGGCAATCCGTGAATTTATCTCGACCCGTAATAATTGACCCTCCTCCCTCTTCTCTCTCCCTTTTCACTCTCTCGTCCCCCTTTTCCCGGGTTATTGCGATTTTATTGCGATCGGTCGCCGCGTGTGCGTCGATCGTGACTTCGTCTTTCTTTTCGTCGCGTAGAAGCGGAGAGGAATCTCCGAAGCGAGATCTCTCGGAGGAGAGAAAGGTTGGAAAGCTCGGAGGAGGGTTCGAAGGGGGTTGTCGCGAAGATGGCGTCTCCGGGGGTATTTACCAGGCATCGCCGTATTCTTTGACACGCGAAAGGGTACACGCGCGTCACCACCCACGCCTCTGTGTAACCGTACACGCTGCGAGTGGAGAGCTAATGAGTTAAATTGAAGTTAGCTTTGCGTTACACGTGAGTCACACTCTTGGAGCAGCTTTGTCCCATTAGATTAATGAATAAAATTACTCGCCGTCCTTCGCTGATGCTCGCCCGTGCCTCGTACCTTCGCCGCGCGTAAGATACCGTCGTTTGCATAATTTATGCCTGTCATAACAGCGAAACGTGTAATATACATTTATAGGATATACCGTCATAATTTATCGCGCGAAGATTTTCCCCCGGAATCCCGTTGACCCTCGTGCCCCGCATTTTCACGAACGCCGAATTAGTCGCGATCGCGTTTCACTCGCGAATAATTTTCGAGATGCTCTCGTGTGACGAGTCAATCGACTTCTGCTCGGTTTCGATCGGTAACCGGTTAATAATTGCTTAGACAGTTTGTTATATTTTTTATCGGTTACTCTTATCGGTGAGAAACACAGTTGACAGTTGATTTACGAAATTTCTTGTTCTTTTCTTTAAGATGTATATTATTGAAATCGTGAACAGGACGAGAAGATGATTTTTAATTTTCATCTCTGCGTATTAATGAAATTTTCTAACTTGTAACGTATAACGAGTAAATAAATAAAATAAGACTCGCGCAATCGTCCGCGTAATCGTTCGGATATCGAGGATAAGTCGAAAATAATACACTTTTCCGTAGCTGGTCGAAAAATATTACCTCTCCACTCGCGCAGTCCCGTGTTTTCATCCGAGAAACCAGGGATAATGAATTAAAGTGGCATAACAGGCGAAGAAACAACACGGGTAAATAAATCTCGCCCCGAGAGAGAGCCGCCCTTATTTTTATACCCGTTTCTTCCTCTTTCTCAAATATTTTTACGTTCTCCTCTTCACGGTTTCCGCGACTCTCTCCGGGGCTCTGCCGGTTTAGCAAACTTTTCATTCGAATCGCGGTAATTCCTTATCAAACGATATCTCTCGGCGACCAGAGGCGCATGCAGCAGAGATATCTCTTGGCCCGAGCTGGCCCAGAAACTAACTTTGGAAAACTTGCTACGTTCCGCTGAGTGGTTCTTTCTGTTCTTCGGCACCGTGGAAGAAGGCAGCAGAGCCGCTTGTTTTCCGACCAGCGTCGCGACGCACGTGCACAAAGGACGCTGGATATCTGACGCGAAATCGTCCGCGCCCCTCGACAGCTTCCCGATTTATCTTTCTTCCCTTCGATTCTAGTCTTTCCTCCTTTATTTTACTCTCTCTTTGCCTCTCGTAGATTCGTCTACCTTTGGAACCGACGAATGTGTACCGGGTGCTAGAAAAATTCGGTCCAAAGCGGGAAATAATCCCTCTATACTCGTTGAAACGATTTTTGTCCTATTTCCGAATTGATAAATAAAAGGATCGATCGTGGAACCTATGTATGTCGATTAGATCTCGTATTTTTTTTTAAATATTCCATTTTCGGACGCTGCTTTTCAAACACCCTGTCTACGGAATACCGTATTTTATTCGACAAAGGCCGGAATATCCGAGCGTCGATGAATCGTGCAAATTTGATTTCGCTGGAACGATCGATGCACGAAGTCGCAGTAAGGTTTCGAAATTGCCGTATTTTCGAGCGCGTTTTCGCTCGTCGAAAGCATTACGTTTCGGCGGAAAATCGAGGAGAATTTCCGGTCACGCGGATAGATATAGCCGCGGCCAGGAGTTTTTGAAAATAAAGATCCCGCGGAAAGTTATAACCGATCGCGGCGACGTGCATACGAGGCTCGAATTCAATTTACGTGAAAATGGGGCTAACTCGGTATTCCTATTTGGAAAGTTACTTCGTACTACTTGGACACTCGCGAACTTCCGGCTGGACACGTTACTCTGAAAAATTGTTCGGATCGAGTTTCATTCGATTCCACGTGGATTTTCGTATCATGAACCCTAGTGCTCCAATCGTGTATCCAGTCGAGGATTTATGACTGAAATTATGATGCTTGCAGTTCTTCGAAAAAACTAAGTCCTAAATAAAATAAAAATAAAAGTACTTTCGCTCTATTATTTTCCTCGTAATTTAACTTTCTATTCTGATTCTCGTTTCTCTGTTTTTGGAGTTTTAATTGATTAATTTAACACAGACGCTTCGTATTTGTATTTTGAAGCGGACAAAACTTTTTCAATTATTTCTTCAAAGATATTCAGTCAACCTCAAACCTCTTTCCTTTCACGAATAGGCGTTTTAGTAGTTTTAAGATAATGTTTCGCTTAAATCACTAGCGTCAATGCAACTCGTATCTCCGATAAACGTTTCTCTCGAGTATTTACGTATTTTCGAATTATTTTCTAATTTTATCGACATAATCGAGCATCTTTCGTTCTCCAGTTCAATTCTTCGCCGATTAATTCGAACGTGCGTTCTTATAATCGTGTGCTCCCGATTCAATCTCCGCTCGACCATGCATTCGCGCTCTAATTTCAAGCAGCGAACTCAAACGTTGCTTTAGCATGCTTTTATTACTCCAGGCCAAGTGTCTTCCGCTCGTCGATCGTGCCGCTGCAAACACCCTCGACTCGAATTCGACGTAGCAAATTCTATAATTCCCTCGGAATACATCATTAATTAAACACTGCTCGGTAACGATGCATGAAATTTAATTGGACAGTCATTTCGACTCGTGTCGCATCGCCCGCGCGGATTTTTCATCCAACGTCGCCGACCCTGTCGGTCTGCTGGCAGATTTAAAAAAAAAAAAAAGAAGAGAGAGAGAGAGAGGGAGAGGAAAAACCAGGGAAAGAGGATACAGCGGGAAGAGGACGGAAGATGGAAAAAAAAAAACGGGAAAAAATTGCCAGGCCTGCCTCGTGATTTCCATTCGGTCGCCGGTTTTCGTATTTGCTTTTCCCTGTCATGAAATCGCGTTTATTAGAGCGCTTTTCATTCTACGCGTGTAATTTTTACGCTTGGTTGATGCAACGAGCCGGTCCCGTAATTCGAAACCATGTTTTCAGCCCGGGAAAGGCCGGGCTTTTACATCGATACTCGTCGTATCGACAAATCCAGCGTGAAGTTATCGATACACCGCAGCCCCGCCGGTTTCCATTAATCAGTTCCCCGGTTACGCGCCTCGAAATTCTCGAAATTGCTCGTAATTGACGCTATTATGGCGCCGCGGCGCGAGAAAGCCACTCGGTCTACTCGAACCAAGAATTTTCTATCCCCTTTCGCTCGAGATTCTTCCGTTTCCCGGTAGCTGTTACACTTTCTTCGCGAGAAGAGATAGGCGAGTGCCACGAGACTGGTTCAACGCTGGTTAACGCTCCTCGAATTTTGCGGAAATTTCTCAACTTTTTCTTCAGAAGATCACGCGTAATTTTGATCGAATTTCGGTTCCACGGTTAATTTAGGTATCGTGAAATTTGGAAGAAAGGTTGTTTCACTTGTTCCACGAGGAATATCAATATTATATGCCCGAGAGGAGTGCCGAGATTGATTCAACATTGACTGGTTAGTGCTTCTCGAATTTTTCTCCGGAAGATGACGCGTAATCTTGCTCTAACTTTGATTCTAAGTTTAATTTAGGTATCGCGAAATTTGGAAGAAAGGTTGTTTCACTTGTTCCACGAGGAATATCAATGTTATATGCCCGAGAGGAGTGCCGAGATTGATTCAACATTGACTGGTTAGTGCTTCTCGAATTTTGCCGAATTTTCTCGAATTTTTTTCCGGAAGCTGACGCGTAATCTTGCTCGAACTTCCGTTTCACGGTTAATTTAGGTATCGCGAAATTTGGAAGAAAGGTTGTTTCACTTGCTCCACGAAGGATATCAATGTTTTATGCCCGAGAGGAGTGCCGAGATTGATTCAACACTGACTGGTTAGTGCTTCTCGAATTTTGCCGAATTTTCTCGAATTTTTTTCCGAAAGATGACGCGTAATCTTACTCGAATTTCCGTTTCACGGTTAATTTAGGTATCGCGAAATTTGGGAGAAAGGTGGTTCCACTTGTTCCACGAGGAATATCAATGTTTTATGCTCGAGAGACGACGCAGAGTCGCCATTTGCTTCGATACTGCAGCCGAAACGGCGAGCAGGGGATATTAAAGTATAATAAAATTGCGTTATAACTTAATTTATACGCGATTTCTTCGCGCGTTATTACCGGAGATGTTATCGAACGTTATGGCATTTTCCGTTCCATTTCCGTCGAGATTGTTCCGTTTGCTGTTTTGCTATTGCGCTTAGCGTCCGGGGATGCCGGGGAGATGTCGCGAGATAGATTTAATGCTAATTAGAAAATTTTATTCTTCGGGTGCGTAGGTTCCTTCGAGGAAGGTCGGATGAAATTTCACTCGAGCTTCGATCCTGGTCTTGGTTTAGGTATCACGGAACTCGGATGGAAGATTTTCTTTTTGCAAACGAGTCTCAGTTGTTGTTTATTTTATTGCTTATCGATATTTACTATTACTATTATTGTTATTATGACAATACCTGGAATATCGGTATAAATCAGTTTCACGCTTCAATTTGTAACAAAGAATCTTTCGCAAAAAATTTTCGACTTCCTTGCGAATAAAATGCGAATTAACCACACATTCGATGTTGCAATAAAACAGTTTTGTACACCAATTAACGCGCGATCGTTTCCCACGCAACAAGCAACATCGTTCTCAAAATTGACGCGAAAAAATCGACAAATTATTTTTACCAAAAACCGCGAAACAAATGTTAACGATACATTCGATATTGAAATAAAACAATTTAATGCCTCAATTAACGCGCGATTTCTTCCCACATCGTTACCAGCAACGTTATCGAAATTTCTGACAGAAAATCCTTCGTTAATACACTTCCTCCCTGTCGGTAATAAAAATCAAAGTAACGAAATAGAATATTCGTGTGTATTTACACGCGATCGGCGATAATATTATGGAAATTTGCACGGAGCAACGGTGGAATTATCTCTCTTATAAAAAAAACCTCTCCGACTCGGGAAACAAAAATGCTGGAATGCAAATCAATCGCAGTGTACCTTCGCTGCAAGAATACCAATCGGTAATTTCCAACGGGAAGGATAATTCGCTGTTCTTCGGGAAGTTTCCCTCTTGAAACAGCATCGGTTTAAACAATGAGAAATTGCCGAGGTGGCCTGGCATCACGCGGGGAGACGAAGAGAGAAGGAGAGACGGGGGTACCGGGCCTAAGAAAGCGCGGTGAAAGGGGTTCGGAACGGGGTCGATACGTCGAAGCTCTGTCTGGAGGATCGCGAGAAGGAGAGAGGCACGGCAAGTGGTCGATTACACGTTATTGCTCCGTGTGCCACGCTTCCGGGTGGCCGCATCTGCATAAACACGATGTCGTTCTCGAGGCACGGCCAGAAATTCCAACTCGGTTATTTTGCCAGGGAGTGGCGTGAGCGTATCGATTTTCCGCGCGCACCTCGCCAACACCGGACCGCCGTAAACGGAAAATACTGGCTGCATCGCCGGCGAATTAAACCGCCATTCGCCTTCTGCCGATCCTCCTTTCCGCTTCGGCTTCCAACCGGGCTCCACGTGTGCTGCACGTGCGATTTTCCGATTATCATCGAGAAATCCGGGAATTGCCAGCGGAAAGGTTTATTAGAGGACAGGGGTAGGTTCTGGGGTGAGGATTGAATAATCGAACTTCGATTCGCCTTGTATGGATCCTTATTTCTGCTCCTGTTTCGTTGCGAGATCTACGTGTACTGGATATGGCAATTTTATGATGGAGAAATCGAGGGTGTGGAAGTGGAAGGGTTTATTAGATTAAGGAGATTTTCGGGTGAGAATTGGATAATTAACCCTTAACGAACGAGCGCATTTTTCTAATACTATGACCAATAAGTCGATGGATTTTTAGGAAATTAAGTGCTTCATTTCCGGAGCGAGGAAAGATGCATAATTAATATCGCTTTATTTGAATTTATGAAAACTTACAGTAATAATAGGTAGTATATGAACAGATATATCCGTACAAAAGAATACTGAAGTGAAAATTTCAGAAAAATAATAGGAATTGAAATAAACAAATAGATGCGTGTATGTAATGTATAGATTTGTATACATTTATAAATTTATTTTTTATAGATTAACGATATATTTATACAAAATTACTTATATTTTTTTTGGGTGTGGAAAAAAAAATGGCACGCATGTACGCACGACTTCGCTTCTCTTTCTTCTAACAGATAGTCCTCCGAAAATGACGATAACAAACTTTATTGACCGCATATAAAACGATGTATTTTCGCTCAATCCTCGGAGAGGAATGAGAGGAATGCGTTCCAGAGCACGACAAAAAACAATTGCCGATCGCCCTTAATTGTTGCATGTATAAATAAAGCTAAACATAACAGATTTCCTAAAATATCACGTCATGTCGCGAGTATGGCGGCATTCGTTCGTTAAGGGTTAAAATTCGATTTGTGTTCTGTGGATCCTCGTCAGAAGATACACGTGTGCTGGATGTGGCAATTTTTGAATTATCATTGAGATATCGAGGATTTGGGAGTGGAAGGGTTTATTAGGGGATGTGAGGAAGTTCCGGGGTAAGAATTGAATAATTAAAATTCGATTTGGGTTCTGTGAATCCTCATCGCGAGATCCACGTGTGCTGGATATGGTAATTTTTCGATTATGATTAAGATATGAAGGGTTTATTAGGGGATGTGAGCAGGTTCCAGGTTAAGAATTAAATAATTAAGCTTCGATTTGCTTTCTGTGGATCCTCATCGCGAGATCCACATGTGCTAGATATGCTAATTTTTGGATTATGATCGAGATATCAAGGGTTTGGGAGTGGAAGGGTTTATTAGGGGATGTGAGTAGGTTACAGGTTAAGAATTAAATAATTAAACTTCGATTTGTGTACTGTGAATCCTCATCGTGAGATCCACGTGTGCTAGACATGCTAATTTTCGGATTATGATTGAGATATCGAAGGTTTGGGAGTGGAAGGATTTATTAGGGGATGTGAGCAGGTTTCAGGGTGAGAATTAAATAATTAAGCTTCGATTTGCTTTCTGTGGATCCTCATCGCGAGATCCACGTGTACTAGATATGCTAATTTTTGGATTATGATCGAGATATCAAGGGTTTGGGAGTGGAAGGGTTTATTAGGGGATGTGATGAAGTTTTGGGGTGAGAATTAAATAATTAAGCTTCGATTCGCCTTCTATGGATCCTCATCGCGAGATCCACGTGTGCTAGATATGCTAATTTTTGGATTATGATGGAAATATCGAGGGTTTGGAAGTAAAAGGGTTTATTAGGGGATGTGAGGAGGTTCCGGAGTGAGAATTAAATAATTAAGCTTCGATTAATCTTCTATGGAGATACTTACTTCTGTTTGTGCTTCATCGGGAGATCCACATATACTGGATATGGTAATTTTTGGATTATGAACACGATATCGAGGGTTTGGAAGTAGAAGGATTTATCAGGGTACGTGAGTTAGTTTTTGGACGAGAATCAAATCTTGATTCATCTTCCGCGAATCTTCACTTCCGTTTCTGTTTCATCAGGAGACCCACGTGAGCTGCACGTGCGATTTTTGGATTACAATCGAGGAATCGAAGGTTTAGGAGATGAAGAGTAGGTTGTTAGGAGAGAATTAAACCACGATTCTCCGCCCCTGCTTTGTCGCGAGATCCACGTGTGCCGTACGTGCGATTTTTGGAGAAATCTAGTGCTCGGAAGTGGAAGTTTATTATGGGACGTGAGTAGGTTCTTGGATGAGAATTAAATAATTAAACTTAGATTCGCTTTCCGAGGATTCTCGCTTCCGTTTCTGTTTCATTGCGAAATTCACAAACGTGTCATGAACGTGGCGATTTTTTAGAAAATCACGTTAGATCGCTTCGATGTAGTTAATTCCTCGTAAAAATAAAAAAATCCAACGTAATCTTTTTCGATGTCATTATTTAATTAAATATATTTTCACTAGTAAAGGAATTTATTATGTCGTACCAGGGAACATGAATAAGCCGTTGTCGAGATCGGCATAAACAGAAACGGGAAAATGTTTTTGATTTTCGTTTTCAAAGGGGTGAATTGATCGTTTAGAATTGGACGTCATTCGCGATGTATAGCGCGTGGAATCGTTTCGCAGCGTTTCTTGGTCAAAGCTGAAAATTCCACGGTAAACAAACAGACTGTCACGCGTAAACAAACAAATCTCGAACGTAAACGCATAAATCTTAATGGGTGTAAATAAATCCCGAGCGTAAATAAACAAATACGCATCCCCATTTGGGAGAAATTTCCCGCGCAATACGAATGATAGTTGCTCCATTCGTGTCAAAGTTCAGCGTGCAAACGTTGCATATTTCGCTGGCCAGAGCCGTATTTTAATTATCGGATCAACTTTCGACCCGAGTCTTGCGCGAGTGGCGTAATGGAGAAATATTCTTGGAAGCCTAATCTAACACGGTTAGCAAAATTTCCATCGAACGAAATCAAACGACACGCAACTTGAAAATTCCCTTTGGCTCTATTTTCCCATGGATTTTCAAGCTCGACCGTGTTTGAAGCGTATTTAAATTGGTCAGACGTAACCAAACAGATTGCAGCGTGCAAAAGCTTCGGACGGGCGGTCCGCGTCGAGTTTTAAGGGAATTAGGTTTTTCGATGTGGTCCCGGCCGATCTCCAAATTGATATTACAAATTACTCGAACAGTTAATTAAAACTATCCCGTAGTTCCGTGGCAATTACTCCGACCGAGCGCGGCTCTGTCGATTCTTCCGCGATAGCTCATAACTCCGTGAAATCGACCGAACCTCCTTTCGATTGTTCAAATTATCCCGCCGGCTTGTTATCCGATTAGAACGATCTTGCGTGATTATCCCTTCGTCGATTTCAATATTCAATATTCAACGGTGCCTATTCTATGCCGAATCTTCCGTGATTCTCACCAAATTTATTTCGATATTTTTGCGCAACGAAAATTGCTTCCTCGAATCTTTGCGAAAGAATCTTTCCATGATTTAGACTTCAAATATTAAAATTTGTTTCGATATTTGTATGCAACGAAAATTACCTCCCTTGAATCTTTGCGAAAGAATCTTTCCAAAAGAATTTTTCCACGATTCGGATTTCAGATATTAAAATTTATTTCTATATTTTTACGCAACGAAAATTGCCCTCCCGAATCTTTGCGAAAGAATCTTTCCACGATTTAGACTTTAGATATTAAAATTTGTTTCGATATTTATACGCAACGAAAATTGCCTTCTCGAATCTTTGCAAAAGAATCTTTCCACGATTTAGATTTTAGATATTAAAATTTTTTTCGGTATTTATACGCAACGAAAATTGCACCCTCANAAAGAATCTTTCCACGATTTAGATTTTAGATATTAAAATTTTTTTCGGTATTTATACGCAACGAAAATTGCACCCTCAAATCTTTGCGAAAGAATCTTTCCAAAACAATTTTTCCACGATTTGAACTTTAGATATTAAAATTTATTTCGATATTTATGTGCAACGAAAATTGCTTCTTCGAATCTTTGCGAAAGAATCTTTCCAAAAGAATCTATCCACGATTTTTACTTTAAACATGAAAATTATTCGATACCACGCAAGATATTCTCTCGTTTAGAGATACGAAAAAAGAAAATTATATCTCGTGATCGTATCTCTGAGAGATCCACCTAGAAAACACTGTCGGGAACCAACCATTCGTTTAATCACCCTCGACAAACCCAAGGATCTCGGAAATCGGCTGGAATCTTAATCTCTCGGGCCAGAATTAGCCGAATTATCCGATGAAAACTACCCAAGTCGCGATGTTCGCTGTAAAAAGTAACGTTGAACCGTAAGCGGCGATCTGAGAACCGGTGGAAGACTGACGAAAGGAAGCAGGTCATCGTCTTGGCGGTTTAATCCAATCGCAAACGCTCTCCGCAACGTTTCCGCTGCTCGTATTTGTTCTTCCTTGGTAATCCGTATCGTCGGGCCTCGACTTTTGAAGCGAAAACGTTTGCCAATCGCGCTCGGTACACAGGTTGCCGAGAGAGTGGATGAGTTGGAAACTGTGCCCCGTAACGAGGCGACGACGTCGACGACTACGTGGGCCTGAAATTGAAACTTCGACCTGTTCGAGTGCGGCCACGGTTACAAGTTGCTCCGTGTACATCCCCGTCCGGGACTCTAATTAGCAACTTTATATGGATTTCAATTTCCTCGCGCCGGAAACTGTCGGCGAGCCGGCTTTTCTTTGATCCCGCGTTTCTTTCCGCGCTTCTCAACGACCCCCCGAGGATCGATTTTCCCGCCGTTTCTTCCTCCCTCGTTGCAATTCCCAATTCCAAAGCCTCCGTCGTTTCACCTCTAAGCTTCCTTTCTTCCCTGTGCTTCCGCGAGAGATCTTCGCGGATCCCCAAACGGAGATGGTTCGCGCTTTTCGCTTTTCGAGTATCGTTGTCGGTGATAATTCGCAAAAGCACGCGTCACGGCTCTTGACTCTGCGCAGAGCAGACCACCAGTTTTCGAGCCTTTGATTAAAAATCCCCGCGTTCGACCTCTTTCGTCCCTTTGGTCACTCGATTCCCTCGCTTTCATCCACGGTCGATCAATTTTTCCATATCTCCTCTTGCCCCGTTTTTTCTTTTTTCATCCGCTGGATATCCGACCAACACGGTAGACGTACTTCTTAATGGTTCACAGTCGCTATTAAACCGATTCGATCGGGTTTGATCCGGCCGAATCGCGCCGAATACTAGGCAGAAAGCTAGAGTGACGGATAGTTAGCGATTTTCTAAATCACGCATTCCATCGGGATCGATTCTCCGAGGGGAGAACTCGGTTCTCTCAGCCGATTCATCATACCGGAACACGGCGCCGCAGAAGCCGCGCGTCGCGGCGCGGGACAGAGATAACCGAGCACCGAAAGACACCCGACGCTCTAACAGGGTGATTAATCGTCGACAACCGGCGTCTCCGGCCTCGTCTATTTTCTTATCACGCGATTAATAATCGGCGAGGGGGAGAGAGAGAGGAGGAGAAAGAGAAGGGGACGACGGACGTCGATGGGCAGACGTCGTCTTGCTCGTTTCGCGATCCAGCCACGACTCGTCGCCGGCGATTATTAAAGCTCGATCGATCGCTGCCGCGCGGGAATTAACGCGGCCAGACTAATGAAGGAGAGGGAACTTAACGAGAGGTTCGTGGATGCACACCGGCCGAGGAATTAATGAGCCCTAGAGGACAATTATGCGCCTGGCCCGGCTTCCCGTTAATTGGGTAAAAATTGGATAGGAATTGGGTAAAAATTGGGTAAACCCTTCGAGTGCACGCGTCGACGGCCAATGTATGCGGGAAGTTTCGCGACAGCTGGCTTTTTCCCTCGCCCATCGTTAAGGCAAACTTGCCCGTGAACGGCGCCGCGACGCCGGACGGAAGTCGGCGAAGATCCGCTCTTCCGGTTCCTTGCCTCGTTCTTGCGCCTCGCTTCGCAAAGGAAAGTTCGAGGCGGCTGGTGAAACGTGGCGGATTTTTGTCCTCGATCCTCGCGGATTCGCGAGGTGACCTTAATTGGCCGGAAGCACAGAGCTTTTCAGAGGTTTGAGGGATCGAGATCGATCGACGATCGGTTTTACGTCCGCAGGTGCGAAATTGCTTCTGAAATTTCCAATGGTATCGCGAAAAATCGAAGACCAAACGGTTCCGCGATGTCGCGTTTCTATAGAGAACTCGTTGGCGAAATAATTCCGGCGATTTTTCAATGGCGCCGGATATCGAGCTCGATCGAGAACGCTTGGGCGGAAATTTCGGGAACGTGTTCCGTGAATTACAACTGGGCTCGGTTATTTATTTTTAAACAATATCGATCATCGGTCTTAATTGAAAATTCAGTCCGTTTTTAACCCCATGGGGGCGTTTCGAATATCGGTTACCGATTTTTCCCAACGATTTTTGCGTATTTTTTTCTCTCTGTTTTTCTTTTTTTTTTGTAAACGATCAGGGCAGTGTCATTTCCGTTCTCCAAACAGAACCCGGACGAAAAATTATATCCGAGAGGATATGAACATTTTATACACGAAGACAAACTGGCCGCGTTTACAATGTACAAACGTTTCACTGTTTTCGAACGCGCAAAAGGAAAGATATACGCCCGGAAGGAGCTTATTTCGCCGGGCGGCAGCGTCGCGGTCGAATTACCATTTTATTTTCCCATTTCTCTTCCTCTCTCCCTCTTTTCTTCCTTTCTCGACCGATTTTACCCGTCTCTTTCGCCGGAAAGCTCGCTCGCCATACGCTGGTTCGGACCCGCGCTGTCCCGGAAGCGCGAGGAACAACGCGGGGACCGTAATCGCGCGAATAATTTCGGCGACATAAATTAAAGGCGTAATCTGTAGCCGGTGGGAACGTCCCTCGGGAGAAGCAATAAAAAACGTCGGGATATAAACATTCGTCGTTGGTATTCGGGATAAATCGTTCGCGCGACGCGAGGGACGCGGTGTTTTTTCCCGAAAATTAAAAATAACGCGCACACGGATACATTGCGCTTAGGAGGAAATAGTTTTCCGCAATTTCCAGTAATATTTTTTTCTTGTTTCCGCTTCTCCGTTGTAATTCCTGGCGCGTCGGGAAAGGGGCGGCGGCATTTAAAATTCCATCTAATGGAATTTTCGTTTCGCCAGACGAGGTCTGCCGGGGGGATACGTCGGGGGTCGTTGGAGTCGTTCGTTACCGGTTTTCGGGTAACAAAAATGCTCGCGAGACGGCGAAGTGTACCGGGTTAAGGAAGAAAAAGAGAAAGAAGCTAGTTCCGGCACACCTAGAACAACGTCCGCGCATAAAACCCGGCCGAAAACCGAAACGCCGCGTGGACTGCATCTAAAGCACGCGAACGTTATATACAGGGTGTTTCCGTTAACAATCTACAGTCGCAGCCAGTAATTTCAATTGTTTCGTTGCCACGGTCCCCCGCGGCTCGCATTCCGATCACGTATTCGCTGCAATTTTTTCACCCGAACTCTTATATCCGGCATTAAAAAGGGGGGCGAGAAATTATTTCGCACGGGCAAAAGAACAGACAGGAAGAACGGAAACGAACTTTCCGAATTTCAATCGCGATGCAGCCACGTTGAAAGAAGAAGAATAGAGAAAAAAACGAGAAAACAGAATTTTCGAAACTGGGGAATTTCAATCGAGATGCACCTGAAAGCAAACCGACCTCCGTTATAAAAAGGATGAAACACCGTGGTTGCCATCCGTTAATTAAAAATACATATCGAAAAAGCGGTATGGAAAAAACCAGCTGATCGATCCAAATACGAAGTAACCCAGTTCCGTGTTCCATCGGTCCAAAAATAATTTTCGGATGCGCCGGACATCGATCACGGTTTATCCGTTATTCCCGTGCTTTTAAACAAAATAAATCGCGGAGACGAAGAGAGAGTGGGGTCAAAAAAAAAAGAAAAAAAGAAAAAAACACACACACAGAGGAAAATCTGGTTTGGAAAAGACAGATCGTGAAGTTTTTCACAGCTGTCCGGCATAGCCGATTGATAAATCCGGCGGAAGCTCTAATTGCCCTGCGATATTAATTCGATCGGGCAACGCATCAGTCCGCGTTATGCGCCACTGCTCGCTCGGAAACTTCGCGTCCTATTGATTTTGCGCATCGGCCCCGGGTGCACCTCTGCTTTCACGGTTTGTCCATCAGGCAAGGTGTTTGTTCAAAAAGTCAACCGGATTATCCTCGTCCGTGGCTATTCGAATCACCTTGTAGATCCGCCGGGCGTACGCCATTGGCCGGGGCTCTCGGCGTGTCACGTACGGGGCTGAAGGGGTGGGGGTGCATTGTACGTACAGGTGCGATGCACTTTTGCGGACGTGCTTGCATCTCCATTGTTGCGCCCTGAGCACGGACACGGATTCAGCGCGTTTCACGCCGCGGAGAAAAAGGAGCAGACGGATCTGGCCTAGTTTCCACGCGGCAGGATTTTGCATATATTATTGGCTTGTTCGGAAAGTCATTCCTGTTTTCTTTTATATGGCTTAAGTATGAAGTTGACTGTGAAAAATGCAATTTGGTCCTCTGTTGGTAAAAAACGAAATTACTTTTCGATCAACCTGATATTACGTTGTTCGGAAAGTCATTTCGATTTTCTTCTATGCGGCTTAAGTATGAAGTTGGTTGTGAAAAAATACAATTTTGTTCTCTGTTGAGAAATAACGAAATTATTTTCCGAACAACGTGATATTACGTTATTCGGAAAGTCATTTCGTTCTTCTTCTAGGCTGCTTAAGTATGAAGTTGACTGTGAAAAATGCAATTAGGTCCTCTGTTGAGAAAAAACGAAATTATTTTCCGAACAACGTGATATTACGTTATTCGGAAAGTCATTTCGTTCTTCTTCTAGGCTGCTTAAGTATGAAGTTGGCTGTGAAAAAATAAAATTAGGTCTTCTGTTGGGAAAAATCGAAATTACTTTTCGACCAACCTGATATTACGTTATTCGGAAAGTTATTTCGTTTTTCTTCTAGGCGGCTTAAGCGTGAAGTTGGCTGTAAAAAATACAATTAGGTCCTCTGTTGGAAAAAATCGAAATTACTTTCCGAACAACGTAATATTAGGTTGTTCGAAAAGTCATTTCGTTTTTCTTTTATACGGCTTAACCTTTTGCACTCGAAGACCTTTTCGCTATGAAAAAGCTTTTCTTATGTTTCTAAAAGCTCCGTGATACCTTTTTGTCAAAATATGCAAAGAAAATTATACATTTTCGTTTAGAACGAGCGGAATTATTTTATTTCATATTTCGCGCGTAGTTATTTTTAATATAGTTATTGTCGCTTATTCGTGTTTAAGTTATGACTGTTTAAGACTGAGAGTCGCCTCTCGAATGCAAAGGGTTAAGCGTGAAGTTAGGTGTGAAAAGATACAATTAGGTCCTCTGTTGGAAAAAAGCGAAATTACTTTTCAAAGAACTTAACCCTTTGCACACGAATGGCGACTGACGGTCACCATGAAATTTTAAAGACCCATGTTAATTATTATATCAAATTTAAGATAATATAACAATATGCGAAATATCGAAATTAAATAATTCTACGTGTTAATTATTACACGATTCTTTATTTACTACTCAAAAAAATAATGTCAGTTTTATACGAAGAAAATCTGTAAATTTCTACTCTTCTGTAGCTAAAAAATCGCCGAGTGCAAAGGGTTAATATCATCTCTGCCGATTTTCATCGTGTTTTTCCGCCGCGGAAGAAACGCAACTAAGCTTCTTTCGATTCGTCCGAATCGATGCGAGTCAAGAGAGTGAGGTTAGGGTTAGTACATGCGAGCGGCGCCAGGGGGACGCGATCGGCCATTGGCGTCTCTGCGCGATGGACCCGACGCGACGCTATGCGTCCACGACGGTCAGCCAGGTCAACAGTAGTCGCTTGATTTTACAACGCCTTGCGATATTCATGGTTCCCACGTTCGCTTATATTCTTCTTTTCACCGGGAAATGTTTCCAGGGTATCAATTCTTTATCACACGAAACGACACGAAACTTGTACGGTATCCCTCTCATATTTGAATAGAATAGCTTTCCCTGTCCTGACGCGTGGTCTCCAGTTTTAGTCATCCGATCTGTCGACCGTTTATTAAGTTTCCTGTAATGCCAGTTTCACACGGGCGTAGTGTCAGTCCAAATTTTATTTTTATCGCTATTTTGCGACTAAATTTGCAATCGAGCCAGGATAAATTGGCATCGGTAATATAAACTTGTCTCGGATGGGTTCCAAAGACCGATAGTAACCTTAGGAAATGCGATTATTAACCCTCTGCGTTCAAAGAACGTAAGACAGCAACAGGAAGCTTTTCTTATATCTTTGTATCCCCTCTGACACTTTTAATAATAAAAAAAAATAAGAAAGACACGTGTTTGGATTAAATTATTGGGTTATTTCACGTGTAATTATTCCTAATATATTTATCGTTATTATTCGTTATTTACATTACGTTATTGAAACAAACGACGACTGAAAGTCACCACTCGAGTGCAAAGAGTTCTATTCCGTGTGTAATATATCCCTATATTCGATTGTTTTCTATGACTTCTCATCTTCGTAGTTCAGTCACCTTTTAATCGTTCGATCGAACGTTCTTCCTAAATATTCTCACCCCTTAAAGAACAAAACTGTATGGTAGAATTTCGACGTGCGAAACGCCCTAAAAGTTCGCGGGCCGATGCACGGGAACGATATCGAAAGTTCCGGGGCGGTTGGAACGACCGAAGAATTCTTCGGCCGTGTCCCGGGAAAGCCGGTAGCCGTGGAAAGTCGTGGAAAAAGGAAAATCCGTATTCCGGTGTGTTTTTGCGCGGTTAGAAGGTGGCGGCGGAGGAAATCGATGGGACGTATAACGCGGCGTCAGCCGGCGTTCTTACGGCGAGGTAACAGAGTCTGGGCTTCCTAATCTCCGGAGCTTAGCCTGGACGGAGCACTGTCTTAATCGCTCGCTTCGCAACATCGCCGGGCGTTGCTGCAGCTGTGTCGATAGATGTCGAACTCGAGCGAACACTTGGCGCGATACCGTACACTGCAACGAGGTTATGTTATCTCTGTCGCGGATTAATACGACTCCGCGTGCAGCCATTCCGCTTCGGCTCTGCTAGACGCGCAATGGAATATTTCGATCTATCCACCGTTCCCGAATTAATACACGGAAAATTTATTTTCCCAATCGCTCTCAAATGCTTTCGCTGGAATCCTCCTCGAAGATGGATTCCTCATCTTCGCGAATGGGAATATTGAAATAAACCCTCGAATCGGTGGCGATTCGTCTCGCATTCCGCTTGGTTCGATAAAAATTTGTCAAGGGTGTGAATTTTGAAATAAACTCTCGAATCGATCGCGATTCGTCTCGCATTCCGCTTGGTTCGATAAAAATTTGTCAAGGGTGTGAATTTTGAAATAAACCCCCGAATCGGTCGCGATTTCTCTCATATTCCATGTATTAACCATTTGCACTCTAGAGGCTAATTTCAGTCGCCATTTAACCAAATTCTAAAGATCGATATTAATTAATATATCAAATTTAAAATTACCCAATGATACACGGAATACCGAAATTTTTATTTCTATGTCTTAACATCCATACGATTTCTAATTTACCCTAAAAATCCCGTCGACTTTATGGAACAAAGTCTTCGAATTACTATTTCTCTCTAGCGAAAAGATCGTCGATTGCAAAGGGTTAAAATTTTCGACAAAAATTTGTCAAGGATGTGATAACTTAGGGTTAGGATCTTCTCCTAAGGGTTAGGAAACTTTCGTTTCATCTCCGAGTTTCAAACTACCTTTTGCCATACTCGCATCGCGTCGACTCTCTTTTCCGCAATTTTCGACTCTGCAGATCAGTGGAATGACCGAGCAGGGTGAAATATATTCGTGAAACTGCACCCCCGATTCGAAACATTCGTTTTGGACGGTGGTCGGATGGAACGGACGCGAATCCGGAGCCTTCGATCATTCGATAGACAGCCAGGGAGTAAAACTGGTATATACGGTATTCACTTAGCGGGATCATTTAGCATCGGGGAACGGTATCGGGGCAGGAATCAATCAAAGGGAAAAGTGGCGCAGATGCCGGCCGGGAATTCCCCGCGGGATAACTAACGTCCCGAAGAAGCCATCTCCGCGCGTTCGCTCGCATCAATCGCGGCGGCGCTATTCGTTAAGTTAGGCAGTAAAGCGAGATTTACGACTGCGCGCGGGCAAACGTGGAAACAGAGAACGGCCGCGTAACTCCGGCGCATCCGGCTCGAATCCGTTCTGCGGCCGTGGGCAAATCCACTTTGTCCGATGAAGAATTTCCACCGGTTGCCGGCTTAGCAGCGAATCGCTCTCGATCGTATCGTTAGCAGCGCGCAACAGGGGAATTTTCCCGAACTCTCCTCTCTCTCTCTCTCTTGACCCGATAGCGACCTGCAGGTGCAGCTGCGCAGCGCCACCGACACCCCTCCTGGTTGCGGTTTAGTTTACAATTGGCGGATCTGTAAACACATTAGCCCCAGAGCCAGCGACTCCGCGCCTTAACACAACGAATTCCGGGGGCTGTTTGTAGTTGCGGCCCACGGTGCATCTGCAATTCCCGGCACGTCCCGCGCGTGCACCCGCGCAATACGGATCCCTCTCTGCATTCAGCCGGGCCGAATTATCGCGCGAGAGGTACGTGTGCCGGTTACCACGTCGTTTTCCGCCCCGTTCCTCCGCCTTTCTTCCTTTTCTTCGTTTAACGCCGATCACCATCGTTATCTTGCCTGTCGTCGCGCCGCGATTCGGGCTCGTTAGCGAGCACAGACCCTGCAATGCCTATAGGCGCGTGTCTCGGCTGAGACAATGGGGCGAGGAGAGGAGCTCGTCACTCGGCCCAGCCGCTCATCGCTAGTCGTTACACCGTCTCGTCTTTTCTCTCTTCCCTGTCAACTCTTTTACACGCTCATTTCGATTTTCTACCATTCGGCTAGGTTTCAGGTAGCTTTCAGTTTAGATTTATTTAATTTTTGGTCCGTTTACAGGTGTAATCGGGTTGGGAATGTCGAAGGTAGACCTTTGTTTGCATTAATCTTCGTGTGGAGCTTATTTAATCGGAGATAAATGAGACAATGGGACGAAGGAGTCGCTTATCGCTAGTCGTTACACCGTCTCGTCTTTTCTCTCTTCCCTGTCAACTCTTTTACACGCTCATTTCGATTTTCTACCATTCGGCTAGGTTTCAGGTAGCTTTCAGTTTAGATTTATTTAGTTTTTGGTCCGTTTACAGGCGTAATCGGGTTGGGAATGTTGAAGGTAGACCTTTGTTTGCATTAATCTTCGTGTGGAGCTTATTTAATCGGAGATAAACAAGACAATGGGACGAGGAGAGTCGCTCATCGCTAGTCGTTACACCGTCTTGCCTTTTCTGTCTTCGCTGTCAACTCTTTTAGAAACTCATTTCGATTTTTCACCATCGGGCTAGCTCTGTTTACGGTATGGATATAGATTTATTTACCGACGTAATCGGGTTGGAAATATTGAAGGTAGACCTTCGTGATTTTGACTCTAGTTTGGATAAATTGCGTGCGTTAATCTTCGCTCGAAGCTTATTTAATCAGAGATAAATGAGACAATGGAATGATGAGTGTCGCTCATCGCTAGTCGTTACACCGTCTCGCCTTTTCTGTCTTCACTGTCAACTCTTTTAGAAACTCATTTCGATTTTATACCATTGGGGTAAGTTTGTTTGCGGTATGGATTTAGATTTATTTGTTCTTTTCTTTTTGGTCCGTTTACCGACGTAATCGCTTGAGAATGTTGGAGGTAGACCTTCGTGGTTCTAAATCTAGTTTGGAAAAATTGTGTGCGTTAATTTACGCGTGCAGCTAATTTAATCGGAGATAAAAGTACCGTTGGTCGTTCGCGGTTCACGATGCAACGACATTCTCGATGGAACAGCGTGTTAACGCGAGTTCATTCCGGCATTTAGCAGGGAAGATGGCTGGGAAGTTCTTTGGCACATGGGTAATGATAGTTGTTAATTAGGTCTTCGATGTTCGGCATAGCCGAGGTTCGTGTTAGTGACCTTCGTTAGAAGTTCCTAGCCAGCTCCTAGCAGATATCTCCGCGATACTTCGGAGCACGTGTTCGCCGAACATGATCTCTCGGTTCGCGAATATCGATATAAATACATTTCCGATACTCTGTATCGTTTCTTCCTTGCCGAAAAGTACGCGCGTAAATTTCTCTCGAGAAATAATCGAAATAACGCGGAAATCGGCCGTATTTAGAAATGCGAGTATCGCGGCTGATGAGCCCTGAGAAAAGAAATAGCGTTTAAGAACGATAGTAAAGTGAATTGGTCTGTCATCTTACGTGAGAAAAGCATGATCAAAGAAGGAAGAACCTAGAAACGCGATAGAATGTTTAGAACACGCGACAAATGTATGATTGAAGAAGAGTAGCATGAGTATGAAAGGAGACAGAGAGCAAGATGTAAATAAGGGCGATAGGATACGAGTAGGTCAAAGTTCGAGTGTTCAGTTGAGAGTTGTCAGTGTCAGTAGCGAATCAATTAACACGTTGAGCCCGGCGTGGGTCCCTTGGGACTTACAGTGAACTTTTCGTTTAGTCGACGTTGGTGCATGTAGATTGACAATGTTCTTTTCATTCAGGTGACAACGGATCGTGAGATCTGTAGTATCGAAATTAAAAAAATAAACGTTCTAAATGTTATAACGTATCGGAAAAAAGTTTAAAAGCTATCTTTGTGTGCCATTATACGATCTTTCTCAACGGATACAAGTTTGCATTCAACGTGTTAAGAATAATCAGTAGTCAAGTGTAAGTTATTAAGAAGAGATTAGTTACTATTTTGAACAAACCATTTTTATTATCAAAAAAATCTTCGTTATCCGGCCAAGATTCTTACTCGAAGTTTGGGCTCGCCCAGCGGCAAATTCGTAGGATAATTAAAAAAATTGGCAATCATAGGAAAATGACGAGCTCGCGGAAACGAAGTTACCGTGGAAGATTGCGAGGAGAAATCGGAGGATAGGAGATTGTGAAAAGGCGGAAAGATGATTGCGGATGGAGCAACGATCACGTCAACCGGCGTTCAAAAGGGAAGAGCCATCGCGCAAATTGCAATGAAATTTATCCGCGGGAACTTTTCGCACGTTTCGGGAATTCATTATCTTCTTAAAGCGTTCAAATGTAATTAGTTGGCGAACTGTCATTAGATGGCCGCCGAAGGTAATTAGCACATTGGGATTTTCCCGGTTAACGAAGCCTCTCTTAAGTTTCTTTAATAAGTTAAGGTCGTAGTACCAGTCAGAAGGGATTCTCGACTAACAATGACTTGCTTTAATTCTGTGTTTCAGGTGAGTATCTTTGAAGTTTCCAACGTGGACGCCCGCCATTCTCCGCCGTTATTACACGAGCCGTAAGTTCTTTGAATCGTGCTCCTCTAACGAGTTTATTTTACAAGGGAAAGATCGATCGGATCCTCGATAATGGCTTTTTGCGCCGCGTCTGTCCTCTGGAAAGTTCGGCTTATTTTTAGTCCTCCGAGAAGAATGTCCGCCGCCGCGGAAGAGGAAGGAACACACCGGTGTCGTATGAATTTCAACGGGAATAACGAAGGATGTATAAATAGCGTAATGGAGGAAGCGGCGGTGGCCGTAGGGAATCACCCATCTACATATACCCCGTCGAGAACTTATTAAAAGTTTTATCGAGAGGGACGGGGATGAAACTTGCCGTTCAAACACGTGGAAAACATTCCGCCGGCAAATATGCAAGCCGCTCGTCACTTTCCTACGTTTCGAACCACGCGTTCTATCTATCGGTCCGCCATATTTTCGAATTACTCGCGTAATTTCCCACCCCGATCGTTTCGTTTTTACAACACGAGAATCATAATCGCGACGATTAAGTACGACGAAGGATAGTTCGTTAATTTTCAGCGGTTCTCGTATAATAAAATAAAATAATAGTCGAAAGGAAACACAGAATATGCGTGTGTCACAGAATCTACCGATCCTCCATATTTCTTCGTTTCTAATTTACGTAAACACACAATTTCGCCGAATTTTTTATTTTCGTTTTTCGCTTTTGGCGCAAAAAATTGGTAGCGCCGACGAAGGGCGGCCTGTTAATTTCCCTAGCCAATTTTTCGCGCTTCATATATCACGTAAACGGTAGTTAAAAAGTAATCGAATGTCACATCGGTCTATCCCTATGCAGAAAATATAGAAAATAACGGGGAATAATCGAATGTCAAAATATCTTTTTTCCATCAACGGGATAACAACAAAACAAAAAAAAGTAGAAATTGGAATACGAATAATCCAATTTCGTTTGGAAAACCAATGAAACGTCGCAGCGTTGGAATTTCTCAATGAAACAACTTCTGTGCTCCTCTTGGGGATGAAAACGGGAGTTGTTCTAAATTTATTCGCTCATTACCATGGAAAAAATCAGCGAGGTTGATTCGTCCCTTTTCACGCCATCTTAAAACCTCACCACCGCTGGATAAATTCGCTCGCATCCCCTGACAACGGTCAGCGTGGTATCCACCCCTGTTTTCCACCCCTTGTTCGATTCAGGAGCGAGAAAATAGACGTCTCCGCGATCTATCGCGTCCGATGCGGTTCTCTGTGCACGTTTCGCAGCCGGTTTTTATATTCCAACGCGGACAGCAGCTCCGACTTCGTTGGGGGTTTTTCAGGTCCCGAAACACGGTGATATTTTAACGAGCAGAGACGAAGCAGCCCGCTTCTCGCCGCTTCGATGCATACACGCGCGGAACGGCCTCGCGTGTGTCGCCGCTGTAAGAAACTCGGTCGCGGCGGAAAAAAAATATGCACACGCCCGGGACATCGCTTCCCCGTGTTATTTGCCAGCTTTTCCGCGTAAAAATACGCCCACCCTCTCGGTCAATTACTTTCCCCGCGAACCTCCGCGCCGATTCTACGCGACCCTTGCCCTCAAGTCCTCCTGACTTCTTCACCCTTCCATTTTCGCAGTTCCGATTCGTTTCTTCGTTACGATTTTTCGACCACGAATTTTCTATGAACGAGGAATAAAATTGCGAGAATTTATGCAGATATACCGTTCACGAGGAATTTTTAATGGAAACGTGGTGTTGGATTTAAATACGATTTAAACATTGTTAAATTTAATTTTCTTTTCGGTATTTTGGATAACGATGCTGATTTTTGGATTTCATTATCAACCCCGTTAAAATTTTTGATCAATTTAATTTCTATTAATTTTATAAAACGGGACGTTTTATATAATTGAGAATTCAGATTGTAACATCCAATCTCTAGCATAGAATCATGTGTAATACATTCAAGAACCAAAACCCGACCCATCGCTGTCAAAAAGGGAGCACCACCAAACCGGGCAGAATTTTTTCCCGTCAGATCCAGGGAACTTTGAAAAAAGCCCGTCAAAAAGCGCGGTAAACTAAAATCGAAGGTTAAAAAAAGAGACGGGAAAATGGAGGCGGAGAGAGGG